>JAJPUD010000206.1:581415-726134 GCA_023553655.1 Myrmecobius fasciatus | reverse complement strand
GGAAGGAGGAAGGAAGGAAGGAAGGAAGGAAGGAAGGAAGGAAGGAAGGAAGGAAGGAAGGAAGGAAGGAAGGAAGGAAGGAAGGAAGGAAGGAAGGAAGGAAAAGTGTAGGGGCAGCTAGGTGGTGCAGTGGATAGAGCACCAGTCCTGAAGTCAGGAGGACTTGAGTTCAAATCTGGTCTCAGACACTTAACATTCCCTAGCTGTGGGACCCTGGGCAAGTCACTTAACCTCAATTGCCTCAGGGGGGAAAATGTATATATAGAAAGATTTTACGTTATGTTATGTATAATAACTGGAGTTACACAGTGTCTCTCTCTCAGACATTACCAGCAGTAAAAAGACCCTAACCCTACTTTACTTACTACTTTAAGTAGTACGGCTACTTTTCTCCTCACACACCTTATTTACAACATTGAGTAATGGTGAAAGGATATCAGATAATTTTGGACACAGTACCTGAACTTTAGGGTTCCTAGGAACAGATAAAATCAAGTTTGTTCCTGGGGGAATGTTTTCTCTGTAGTTAATTTAATTAGCATACCTAAGTGGAGCTAGTCAATCATTTTAAAATACTGTAATGGGATAAAATGTCTCTTAATAGAAATCTTGTTCTATTGTTGGATAAAAGAGAGATCAAAGGGTCTGTATTTATAAAATCCTATAGCTTTATTACTTTAACTTCTATGATAATTATTTTTGTTCTTGGAGATATTTCCCCAACTCACAGCATATAGGTTTTATTCATTTTCTTTCATATAAGCCCTTAGGCAAAATAACACTGGACTTACCACATCACTCTCTCCAGTCCTCAGTTTCCTCATTCCAAAAAAATGAGGTTGATCTTAATAACTGCACTATTTCACAGTGTTATTGTGAAGATCACTTGGGTTAATTTATGTTTAAGTAAATTCTAAGATACTATTTAAATGAACTATTGTTCTTTCATCCTCAGCTTTTTCTCTTTTTTTTTAGTGTTCAGCAAACTTTTGCTCAAGTGAATAAATTAAATGCTTTTTGTAAAAGTATCAGGATGCCAGCTCACATTTTGTAGTCTCTAAAAAACAACTTCAGGACAACTTCATTATCAAAGAGAATGAAAAAGATAAATATTTCTCCCTGTTCTTGAGAGAAGAAATATAACTGTGAGATAGTGATTCTACAGTTTAAAAAAAAAAGAAAGAAAGAAAAAAGAAAATAGAATTGTTCAAATTGAATGCAGGGGATGGTAAAGGAGAAAAAGTCAAGGATGATTCCTAGTTAAGAACTTAGATGACTAAAAGAATGGGGATATCCTCAACAAAAATTAAGAAAGTTTAAGGTTTAGGGACCAAGATAAGTTTCATTTTAGAAATGTGGAATTCAAAATACAAAAGATTCAGCGGGTAAGAGGTATCCTATAGGCAGTTAGGGATAAGGAACTAAAGTTCAGAAAGTTTATTAAGGCTAAGCATGGTTTTTGCAGCTAGATGGTACAGTGGATAGAGCATTGAGCCTGGAGGCAGGAAGACTCATCATCCTGAGTTCAAATCTGGTCACACCTTGAAAAGAGCCATGTCCATCAGAATTATCAATTCTATTTTCACAACAGTTATCATGTCCTAGCTCCATTTCCTTCCAGGGACACAGTCTACCTCTGGGTTCTAAGCTTAACCCTCATCACCTCTTGCCTGAAAACACAATTTTAATTCCAGAGATTTAGATCAGGAGGGATAGTCTAGTCTAATCTAATCTAATGCTTCATTTTACAGGTGAGTAATTGAGAACAGGAAATATGATTTGCAGGCTCACACAGCTAGTAACTCTATGGTAGGACACGAACCCGTGTTTTAATGATTGATTCCAAATAAAGCATTTTATTTATTATACCATAAACAGCCTTCCTGCTCCCAGTATCTCCCCTTTCTAAAACACCCAATTTACTGCTACACACATATCTACCATAAAGCACCCATCTGTCCATGACACTCTTGTGCTCACAAACCTCCCAGAGGTCCCAAGTATCTTTAGCATAAAATGTAAATTATTCAGACAGCATTTAAGGTACTTCAAAATGTCTTCCACTTATCTTCCTAAACTTATTTCATGTAATTCCTTATAACATTACATGTAACTAAACTGCCCTGGACTACTGGTTGTTCCCAAAATTTAAAACTTTTATCTTTCCTCTCACCGAATTTCCAAAAGTTATCTCCCAAACCATCAAAATCCTTCCCTTTTCATCCCTCATTCTGAAAATCCTTATGTTCCTTCAAGACATCTTAAGCGCCACCTAATCTTGGAAAACTGAAATTCTCTCAAGGGCTAAGGTGGGAGGGGAAGACCAGGAAACTAATTTATTAAGACCCTACCACATACCAAACATTGTGCTAAGTGCTTTACATATATTATCTCATCTGACCCTCATCACAACATCACAGGATAAATGTAATTATGATCCTCATCTCACAAGGAAACTGAGGTAAACAAAAATGAGGTGACTTGCACAGTCACACAGCTAGTAAGTGTCTGAGGCTGGATTTGAACTGAGATATTCCTGACTCTAGGCCCAGTCCAACACCCATTAACAATCTAACATTGTCATCTTCTTCAAATTGTCTCATCTTTTCCTTAACTATGAATCTGCTGTATCTCCACAGTTGAGCATGGGCTCCTAGTTCTGATTTCTTGTTAGGCCCAGAAGCTGGCACAGGGTTTGGTATGTACAGCTTGGCGTTTGCCTCAGAGGCTGAACTGAACACACCACTGCTGGCCTTTTACAGCTAAACTGAGCAGATCATGGTCACTCTACTCCCAGAATACAAATCCTCTGGGCTTTAGGGCGGTCTTCTCAGAGGACAAAATAGAACACAAATGTTAGATGGGAGCATAGGGAGTATTTTGGTGTTGGGAGGAGAGAGAAATACAAAACAGAGTTTCTCTCTGGCTTTGATGTCTGTCAAATTTAAGAACAAAAGAAAAGCAAGGCTCTGAATTTCAACCTAAGCCCAGCTGCTAGCATAGGGAGGACTTTTGTTACTAGGCTTTTTAATGCTTCTCACACACTAATGCTGTAAACCCCACAAAAATCACCCTGATATCCCTTGGCTCCAATTTTTTCCTTCTAACTAATCTCTTAGTGATCAAAGCCTTGCCTTCCCAAACTCTATTACCTTCATCCAAATCAGATATGTCATGATTCTAGAACAATGGAAGCCACATGAATCTTCCAACACTTCCCCAACACCCTGCCCCCACCACCACCGAAAAAAGCATCAACACTATCTCAACTCTAATATGTGAGCTCATTTTGTAATTTCAACTACCATCTATCACCCACTTGAGACTTCAAAGTTAAATCTGGTTATAGACCAGTGGTATATATTCTGGGATGAGGTCAAACATCATCCCAACACAGAGAAATTCCTAGAGCTCATGTGTATCCTGAAAACATAGTTCTCAGCTCAGTCAGCTGGTGAGAGTCCTGTACAGGAAAAAACAATGGTGTTAATCAGGCTTGAGTTGTGCAGGACACACAACTGTTGACTCATAACCAGGCTTAGAAGGACTGAGTCTAAGGAGTGCAAAGCCCTGCTCCGTACCAGAATTCTTTTTTTGATTCCCTCATTTAGAATCATGGTTTTCCTCAACAGGCAAAGCTCATATCACACCTCCATTAAGTTAGTATTGCTGTCAGAAACCTGCCAGCTCAAGTTAAAATGCCATTCCATATTAGGTGTCTCTGAGATGTCACTTGGGTTACCTTCCAGTGAACTGTTTGGTGGGAGATTGTTGT
This sequence comes from Myrmecobius fasciatus, assembly GCA_023553655.1. Lineage (NCBI taxonomy): Eukaryota > Metazoa > Chordata > Mammalia > Dasyuromorphia > Myrmecobiidae > Myrmecobius > Myrmecobius fasciatus. The sequence goes on along the minus strand of JAJPUD010000206.1, from coordinate 722,359 downwards.
CTTGGCAACATGAACAAGAAAAAAAAAAGCTATGGGAGAAATTATGTCTCACAGGGATAATCCCACCTGACATTGTTAATTAACACTAAATTAATGTGTCAGAGAATCATTAGTCCTAGGGGAAGAACTTTCTACAGGACCACAGCTAAACAAACATAGAATCACAAATTCAGATCTGAAGGGGCTTAGTCAAATAGTCCAACAACTTCCTTTTATATAAAAGAAAAAAAGAAATTCAGAGCCTTGCTTTTCCTTTTGTTCTTAAATTTGTAAAGAACTCCCTCAGGTTACAGAGATAGCAACATACCAAAACAGAATTCAGAGGGTCCAGGTGTTCAAGCTGGAAGGGAACTGAGATTATCTATTCTGTCCTTTAGTTTGACAATTAAGGAAGTGGATGCCCAGAGGAGTGAAGGAACAGTGACAGTGAATGGCCCCAGTTTACATACTAAGTGGCTGAGATAGAATTTGGATCTAGATCCTTTAATTCCAAGTCAAAGTTTAGTTTAAGGTTTGGAGTAAGGTACAGGACAAGGAATAGAGTCAGAAGAAAGAAAGTTTAATTGAGTAGAAACATTCACAATAAAGAAGAGCAATCAGGAACAATGGAAAGAGCTCAGGTCTTCTGGAATCTGAAGGAAAGGAGTGTGAAAATCAGCCAAATAGGATGGGGCTTTACCCAATTCCTACCTAGCCCAAGGAAAGAATGCCTGGAGGATCCTGAGGAGGTACTGACTGGAAACATCATTTTGCTGATTTTAAAGGGAAAAAACAAAAAAAGATAAGGGAGTTCCTTTTTTCCATACCATATTATACTAGAGTAAGAATTCCTTTCTTGGGGGTGGAGCCAAGATGGTGGAGTGCAGACAACACTCTGTGAGCTCATCTGATCTTCCCTCAGACTCAGAATAAATTAAACCTCTGAACTGGTTCTGGAGTGAGGGCTCCCTCAAACACTTGGAGTACAGCACACTTCTATGAAAAATTACCTTAGAAGAACTCTGGAGCAGGTCTGTTTCAGACATGCGGGGGTCAGCTGCTTGCCACACTCAGGCGCCAGCATGCAGCCGGGGTGGGAGACCGGGGCTGGGACAAGCCTGGCTGATTCTAGGTACCCGGGAAGTCCCTGGGAGACGCTTGGGCCACTTTGCTCTGCTTGCAGGCAGGTGCTTCGGCAGATCCACCTTTGGTAAAGGGTAGATGTAGAGCAGCTGAGAACACAGACCTGGCCTGACTAGCCCTGCACCAGAAGTCAATTATACAAACTGCCCCAGGGCAAATTGAAGCAGCTGTGCGTCCCCTGCTTTAATCAGACCTCAAGTTCTAAAAAATGAGTAAGAAATAGAAGAGAGCTCTCACCATAGACAGCTTTTATGGAGAGAAAGAAGGGCAGTTCCCAGATCCTGAGGTTCCTAAAGGGAAAGCAAACCCAGAGGAAACCACAAAGGGAGATATGAGCTGGTCCCCATTTCACAAAGCTTTCCTGGAAGATTGCATAAAGGATCTCAAAAGAGAGTTAGGAAAAAAATGGGGAAATGAATTGAGATCAGTGCAAGAAGGATATAATGCCCTGCAAAAGAGATATGAAAAAGAAACCAATTCACTGAAAAACAAAATAAGTGAAATGGAAAAAGACAACAATTCACTGAAAAACAAAATTGGTAAAATGGAAAAAGAATGTAATGAACAAAAAAAAAATTCAATTGGCCAGTTACAAAAGGAGCTAAAAAAGGTAACTGAAGAAAATAATACTTTAAAAATTAAAATTGAACAAATGGAAGTGAATGACTCAATAAGAATTCAAGAATCAGTCAAACAAAAACAAAAAAAATGAAAAAATAGAAGAAAATATGAAATATCCCCTAGGAAAAAATGACTCGTAAACAGATCTAGGAAAGACAATCTATGGCTAAAATGACAGGAAATGATAATGGTGAATGTTTGAGGGGATGTGGGAAAACTGGGACACTGATGCATTGTTGGTGGAACTGTGAACGGATCCAACCATTTTGGAGAGCCATTTGGAACTATGCTCAAAAAGTTATCAAACTGTGCATACCATTTGACCCAGCAGTGTTTCTACTGGGCCTATATCCCAAAGACATTTTAAAGGAGGAAAAGGGACCCACATGTGCAAAAATGTTTGTGGCAGCCCTTTTTGTAGTGGCAAGAAACTGGAAATTGAAAAAATGCCCATCAATTGGAGAATGGCTGAATAAATTATGGTATATGAATGTTATGGAATATTATTGTTCTGTAAGAAATGACCAACAGGAGGATTTCAGAGAGGCCTGGAGAGACTTGCATGAACTGATGCTGAGTGAAATCAGCAGAACCAGGAGAACATTATACACAGCAACAAGACTATACAATGACCAATTTTGATGGACGTGGTTCTCCTCAACAATGATGTGATTCTGGGGCAGCTAGGTGGCGCAGTGGATAGAGCACCAGCCCTGAAGTCAGGAAGACCTGAGTTCAAATCTGGTCTCAGACACTTAACATTCCTTAGCTGTGTGACCCTGGGCAAGTCACTTAACCCCAATTGCCTAAGCAAAAAAGCAAAAAACAAAAAAACAAAAACAAAAAAAAAAACAAAACCAATGATGTGATTCAAACCAGTTGTTCAGCGATGAAAATAGTCACATACATCCAGAGAGAGGCCTGTAGGAACTGAGTGTGAACCACAACACAGCATTTTAACGCTTTCTGTGAATATTTCCATGCATTTTGTTTTCCTTCTTAGGTTGTTTTTTCTTCTTCTCTTTCTAGATCTGATGTTTCTTGTGCAGTAAGACAACCGTATAGATATGTATACATGTATTGTATTTGTCATATAATTTATCCTGTTTAGCATGTATTAGATTACCTGTCATCTAGGGGTGGGGGTGGGGGGAAGGAGGGGAAAAGCTTGGGGGAAAAAAAGTTTTTTGCAAAGGTCAATGTAGAAAAATCACTCATATGTTTTGTAAATAAAAAGCTTTATAAAAAAAAACAAAAAAAGAAAAGAAAGACAATCTAAGGATTATCAGACTCCCTGAAAGCCATGATGAAAAAAAGAACCTAGATACTATCTTCCAGGAAATCCTGAAAGAAAACTTCCCTGAGGTTTTAGAAATCAGAAGGGAAAATCGCCATCGAAAGAATTCTCCCATCACCTCCTGAAAGAGACCCCAAAATTAAAACCCCAAGGAATATCGTGGCCAAATTTCAGGACTATGGCACCAAAGAAAAGATATTGCAAGCAGCTAAAAAGAAACAATTCAAATACTGAGGAACTGTAATTAGAATCACACAAGCTCTGTCAGCTTCCGCATTAAAGGATCCAAGGACCTGGAATCAGGTATTCGGAAAGGCAAAAGAACTTGGATTACAGCCAAGAATAAGTTATCCAGCTAGAATGAGCATTATCTTCCAGGGAAGAAGATGGTCATTCAATGATACAGGAGAATTTCACCTATTTCTAATGAAAAAAATTGACCTCCAAACACAGAACTCAAGAGAAGCATAAAAAGGTAAAAAGGAAAGAACTCTTGAGATCTATATTTCTGCTATGGGTATACTTACAGAATGGGGGTATAATTTGATTTTACTTTGATAATAATGGAAAACAAATTAGAGGTGGAAGGGCTATCATACTGGAAAAAGAGGAAAAAGGAGGTAAAATAAAGTTTAAAAAAAAGGAGGTTAAAAAAAAGGTAAAATCTCATGAAGAGGCATAGAAAATCTAATATAATTGAGGGAAAGAAGGGAAGGCGATGAGCATTGTATGAATCTTACTCTCATCAGACTGGGGTCTAAAAGAGTATATCAGGCACATTAATAATGATAAATAAATAATAATATTAAAAATAGGGAAAGAAGGTGTACTACCAAATTCCTTCTATGATACTGATATGGTGCTGATAGCTAAAGCAGGTAGGGTGAAAACTGAGAAAACTATAGACAAATTTCCCTAATGAATATTGATGCAAAAATTTTAAATAAGATATTAGCAATGAGATTACAGAAAGTCATCCCCAGGATAATACACTATGACCAAGTAGGATTTATGTCAGGAATGCAGGGCTGGTTCAATATTAGGAAAACTATCAGCATAATCAATTATATTAATAACCAAACTAACAAAAACCATATGATTATATCAATAGATGCAGAAAAAACTTTTGATAAAATCCAACACCCATTCCTATTAAAAACACTAGAGAGTATAGGAATAAATGGGCTTTTCCTTAAAATGATTAGTAGTATCTATTTAAAACCATCAGCAAGCATCATATGTAATAGAGACAAACTAAAACCATTCCCAATAAGATCAGGAGTGAAACAAGGCTGCCCACTGTCACCATTACTATTTAATATTGTATTAGAAATGTTAGCTTTAGCAATAAGAGAAGAAAAAGAGATAAAAGGAATCACAGTAGGTAATGAAGAAACCAAATTATCACTCTTTGCAGATGATATGATGGTATACTTAGAGAGCCCTAAAGACTCAACTAAAAAACTACTAGAAACAATTCACAACTTTAGCAAAGTTGCAGGATACAAAAATAAATCCACATAAATCAGCAGCATTTTTATGTATTACCAACAAAGTTCAGCAGCAAGAGATAGAAAAAGAAATTCCATTTAAAATAACTGTTGATAGTATAAAATATTTGAGAATCTATCTTCCAGGGAAAAGTCAAGAACTGTACGAACTAAACTACAAAATACTTTCCACACAAATAAAGTCAGACCTAGTCAATTGGAAAAACATCAAGTGCTCATGGGTAGGCCAAGCGAATATAATAAAAACAACAATACTACCCAAACTAATTTACTTATTTAGTGCCATACCAATCAAACTCTCAAAAAATTATTTTACAGATCTAGAAAAAATAGTAGCAAAGTTCATTTGGAAGAACAAAACATCAAGAATTTCAAAGGAATTAATGAAAAAAAAGGCTGATGAAGGTGGCCTTGCTGTACCAGATCTAAAACTATATTATAAAGCAGCAGTCATCAAAACCATTTGGTACTGGCTGAGAAAGAGTAGTCGATCAGTGGCACAGGATAGGATCACAGGACAAACTAGGCAATAACTATAGCAATTTAGTGTTTGATAAACGCAAAGACCCCAGCTTCTGGGATAAGTACTAACTATTTGACAAAAACTGCTGGGAAAATTGGAAACTAGTGTGGAAGAAATTAGGGCTTGACCCACACCTAACACCACATACCAAGATAAGATCTAAATGGGTTCATGATTTGGATATAAAGAGTGATATTATAAGTAAATTAGATGAACGTAGTATAGTTTACCTCTCAGACCTGTGGAGATGGAATAAATTTATGTCCAAAGAAGAACTGGAACTCTTAATTGAAAACCAGATATATAATTTTGACTCTATCAAGTTAAAAAGGTTTTGTACAAACAAAATCAATGCAAACAAGATTAGGAGGGAAGCAATAAATTGGGAAATCACCTTTACATTTAAGGGTTCTGATAAAGGTCTCATCTCTAAAATAGAGAATTGTCTCATATTTATAAAAATTCAAGCCATTCTCCAATCAATAAATGGTCAAAGGATATGAACAGACAATTTTCAGAGGATGAAATTAAAACTATTTATAGTCATATGAAAAGGTGCTCCAAATCACTATTGATCAGAGAAATGCAAATTAAGACAACTCTGAGGTACCACTACACACCTGTCAGATTGGCTAAAATGACAGGAAATGATAATGACGAATGTTGGAGGGGATGCGGGGAAAACTGGGACACTGATACATTGTTGGTGGAACTGTGAACAGATCAAACCATTCTGGAGAGCAATTTGGAACTATGCTCAAAAAGTTATCAAACTGTGCATACCCTTTGACCCAGCAGTGTTTCTACTGGGCTTATATCCCAAAGAAATCATAAAGGAAGGAAAGGGCCCCATATGTGCAAGAATGTTTGTGGCAGCCCTTTTTGTAGTGGCTAGAAACTGGAAACTGAATGGATGCCCACCAATTGGAGAATGGCTGAACAAATTATGGTATATGAATGTTATGAAATATTATTGTTCTGTAAGAAACAACCAGCAGGATGATTTCAAAGAGGTCTGGAGAGATTTGCATGAACTGATGCTGAACGAAATGAACAGAACCAGATCATTATACACAGCAACAACAAGACTATATGATGATCAATTCTGATGGACATGGCTCTCTTCAACAATGAAATGTTTCAAACCAGTTCCAATTGTTCAGTGAAGAAAGCCATATTCACCCAGAGAGAGGGATATGAAATGTGGTCCACAATATAACATTTCCGTGCTCTCTATTGTTGTTTGCTTGCACTGTGTTTCCTTTCTAGATTTTTTTTTTTGTAGATAACGATTTTTCTTGCACAAGAATGATGTCTGGAAATATGTATACATATATTCGATTTGTCAAGTATTTTAACATAATTAACATGTAGTGGAATCCCTGCCATCTAGGGGAGGGGTGGGGAGTAGGGGGGAAAAATTTGTAACAGAAAGCTTTGTAAGGGTCAATCTTTTTCAAATAAAAAGTTTTAATAAAAAAAAAATGTTTCAAACCAGTTCCAATTGTTCAGTAAAGAAAGCCATATACACCCAGAGAAAGGGATATGAAATGTGGACCACAACACAACATTTTCATGCTCTCTATTGATGTTTGCTTGCATTGTTTCCTTTCTCTGATTTTTTTTCTTGTAGATATGATTTTTCTTGCACAAAAATGATGTGTGGAAATATGTATACATATATTTGATTTGTCAAGTATTTTAACATAATTAATGTAGTGGATTTCCTGCCATCGAGGGGAGAGATGGGGACTGGGGGGTGGGGGTGGGGAGAATTTGTAACAGAAAGCTTTGTAAGAGTCAATGTTGAAGAATTACGTATACATATGTTTTGCAAATAAAAAGTTTTAATTAAAAAAAAAAGAATTCCTTTCTTGTATAGTTAGAACTACATGATCACTAAGGTTCTTTGCAACTCTTACTTAATATGATTCTATCGTCTAGTCAGAAAATCACAGAATTAAAGATGGGACTTCAGAAACTCTCTGATTTAACCTGAATGAGAAATCCTTCCACAACATTTCTGAAAAGTTTTTATCTGGCCTAGGCTGAATGAAATAATGACAGATATCCCACTCTACTATTTACTGGTGAGCTCTAATTTTATAAAGGTTTTCCTTTCATCAAGCCTAGATTTGAAATTACCCACAGCAAAACAACAATCAAGAAATATTTATAGCAGCTCTTTTCTAGTTGCCAAAAACTGGAAGCTAACCTTATGGAGAATAAGAATGGCTAAACAAACTGGTATATGAATATAATGGGATATATTGAGAAATTATAAAATTAACCATTTCAGATGAAACAGCTCTATGAACTGATGCAGAACTAGTAAGCAGAACTAGCTGAATTATTTAAACAGAACTCACATAACTTGACAGATGAATGGCTACAGATGGGGAAGGAGGCTGATAGAAGGGTTAAGATGTTAATCTCAAAAAAAAAAAAAAAAAAAAGAGGGAAGCTAGGAAGAGGAGAGGCTTTCGTCAGAAAAAAAGAAAAAAGCTATTTTTTGGGACTTGCTTGTGTGGAATAGGTGCTAGACTCCCATTCCCAAATTAATTAATCAGAGACATCTTCAGGTACAAAGAGAAAGCATTTATTCAGTCCCTGCAGGGATAGGCTCAAACACACCAGGGAGGCATCTCAGCTCCCAACGGGTTTTGTCACCTGACAAGCTGAAAGCAGAATACCTGGTTAAATAGCAAAAGACCCAAGCCTTTTCATTGGATAGACTAAAAGGAAGTAACCATCACTAACCATGGGTCATCAATGTTTTCTGCTTCCTGTGGGTCATGTCACTTTCTGTCACTGACTTAGGGTCTGACCTTTAGAGACTTCTAAGCTTTGAGATCATGTAACTTCCTGCAACCTGGGGCCCAAGGCTTCATCTTCCGGCTCTAAAGACCTCTGGGAATAGGGATCACGTGATTTAGGCCTAGTCTCAATAACCTTCTTGAGAAAACTTCACCCAGTCAGTCCCATTCATGCTGAATTTACTAGTCACATATTTATAGATATTGCAAAGGGAACTGGTGATACAGTAATACATGAGACATATTTGTGAAGTAATATGCAAACTCATGAGAAATGATGAATTCACTACGAATAATCACGTTTAAAGGATATGACACGGATAATAATCCAGTAAAGGAGAAGGAAAAGTCACCAAAGAGATACAAGGAGGTAGCAAGAAAGAGATGGTGAGAAAGGTCAACAATGTCAAAAGCTGCAAAATGGTTATGAAAGAAAAGACAGAGAAGGGATCTTTGAAATTTAGCAATCAAGAAATAGCTGTTAGCCATACTCTAAAAACCATCTAATACTGGTTAAAAAATAAAGGTAAGAAAAAGAAATAAAATAAACAAGAGATTATCAGAAATCATGGAACTCAATGACCCAGTATTTAAATGATGATGAGAATTATCATTTATATAGTGCTTTAAGGTTTGCAAAGCACTTAACAAATATGTCTTTATTATTTACACAGCAACCCTGAGAAGCAGGTGTTGCTGTTAAACCCATTTTACAGACAAAGAAACTGAGAAAGATAAGAGTTAAGTGATTTGTCCAAAATCATACAGCTAGCAATTGTCTAATTATTTGAAATCAAGTCTTCCTGACTTCAGGTCTAGTCTACACACTTAACTGCCTTTGAAAAAATAATAATAATAGTATTTATATATTTTAAAGTTCAGAAGATACTTTATATATGTTATCTCACAACAATTCTGTGAGATGAATGCTATTTCCATCCACATTTCGAACATGAGTAAACTGACTTAAGAAGGGTGGCAATGCTCATAAGTGTCCAAAGCAGATGTTGAACCATTATCTTCCTGACTACAAGTCCAGTTCACTGTGGCACCTATCAGCCTACAGACTAAACAACTTTTAGTAATCAGATTTTCAGAGGAAAAGTTAATGACTATTCCAGTTGAGGTGTCCTTGTATCCTATAAATAAGAAAAATAATCACAGATGATCTTTTGATAGTAAATGACTTATGCACAGAGAGTTTTATAATATGTTACCTCATTTGAACCTCACAACAGTGAGACTGTAAGGGATGGAGTGGAATTTTTATCCTCCATTTCATGGATGTGGAAATTAAGACCAGAGAAGTGGCTTCTCCATAGCTCCTGGACTTGTTAAATGATAAAGGCAGAACTAAAATCCTTGTCTCCTAACTTATATAGTTTCCTTAACAGTATACTACACTATTTTCCAACCTGAAAATTGGGTCCACAGCCCCCCTCCAAGATGCTCCTACTCTCTTCCTAGGAGACCACACAGAGCACTCTTCCAAATTGCAACATGACAATAACAGGACATGAGAACATAGGAAAGATGATAAGTCATTATTTCAAAAAAATGAGACAAGCGATTCTAGTCCCCTGGGAACACCATGTTCAGTATCTGGCTCTATTTTAAACTGGCTAGACAAACTCCCTCTCTATTGTTTCATATGCTTGCTGCTGTCCCCCCCCACACACACACAAAACCAAGAAATAACCATTCCCCTCATTAGAGGGCCATTAAAAACAAAACTTATGCAGTCAAGCTAAAATATTGTAATTTTTTCTTATCTCCACACTCCCTTGCCACCCAACATAAGGTCTAGCACAGAATAAGCATTCAATAAGCTTTGCATATACGATTATGGTAAATAAGATTGGGAGGCAACATGATAAAAAGCATTGGGTCTGAAGTCAGAAAGATCTGATTTCAAATCCAGAAGACACTAGCTGTGTTTGCTGGGTGATGTTTGCCTCAGTTTCTTAAAGTTTGTTGTGAAGATCAAATGAGATGACATTTATTAAAGCACTTAGTATAGTGTCTAATGTTTATTTCTTATTTCTTCTTCTACCTTGCCAATCCCTGAATCACCAGCAATGTTGAATGACTGTCCATCTTTAGATGGGATGGGTTAAAAAATCTCCTTTGAAAGAGAAAAAAGCCTCTCTACACTAAAGAGATCACAGCTTCCCCCCCCCCATTACATGCAAGTTAGTTGTATATGTATAATATTTTACTAGCCTATAAGCTCCATGAAGACAGACATGTTTTATAAACGGTCTCTACAAAGAGAGAAAAAGTTTTCTCTACAAAGTAATTCTTATTGTATAAGGAAATGGCGAGCTGGGCCTGGAGCTGAAAAATAAACAGGTAGTTTTCATCACTAATGACAGACTTGACAATGGATTAAGTAGTGGACTGAGAATCAGTAATGCAAACTTCAAATCTCATCTCAAACATTCAATATGTGAAATGGACAAATCACAGAACTTATCTCATTCTCAGACTCCCCAACAATAAGAGGAGGAAGACACTAGTATTACCACCCTCAAGGGCTATTGAGATTAAGGTGTTTCACAACTTACCTATATCAGCACTATGCAACTATCAATTATTATCTCACTCATAGATCTAAGAACCTAAAGCTCTCATTTCTAATGTGTGATAGTATCAGACAGAAGGCAAGCCTTGAAAATCATCTAATAATCAGGGCAGGAAAGGGACCTTATAGTGCATCTAAGCCAATTCATTTATTTTTACGGTTGAGAAATATAAAAAGATAAGGACTTGAGTTTTCAATCATAAAGTAAGGAGTATTTTTGCTGTATATCTCACACTCCAAAAACAATCAAATTAATACTGATTTGAAACCTATGTGCTCTGAATATGCTAGTCATAATAGGAAAAACAGACAGTACTTGCTCTAAAGGAATTTAGCTCTGAGTAATTCAGGAAACTTGGTTTGGCTTAGAGGACTTTCTTGACATAGGAGAGGCTTCATTTTAAAGCAACTTGCAAGAACAATTCAAAGTACAAGGTATCATGATTTAGTAGAAAGAACATAGGATCTGAGCACAGAATATCTAGGCCTAAACCACCCAATTCTCACATTTACTTGCTGAATGACAATGGTAAGAAGAAAACCAGAAAATGAAACCCCTATTTCCCACTCCCCTTTCCTTCTGAATAAGCCACTACTTCTATGTCTGCCTCAGTTTCATCCTCTGACAAACATCCACTGTACTTCCTATCTCACAGGATTATTGAAGAAAACACTTTGGATAATTTAAAATGTTTAAATTGATTGATGTTTAAATTAAACAATTAATTTTAATTAAACAGTAATGAGAATTATGATTAGGATTTGACATGTTTCTACTGGTTACCTTCATGCTTGTTTCTCCTATTCTATTAAGAGTATAAATTATCTCAACCCAAAGACCCCAGCTTTTGGGATAAGTATTCACTATTTGACAAAAACTGCTGGGAAAACTGGAAACTAGTGTGGAAGAAATTAGGGCTTGACCCACATCTAACACCACATACCAAGATAAGATCTAAATGGGTTCATGATCTGGATATAAAGAGTGATACTATAAGTAAATTAGAGGAATGTAATATAGTTTACCTCTCAGACCTATGGAGATGGAATAAATTTATGTCCAAAGAAGAACTGGAACTCTTAATTGAAAACCAGATAGATAACTTTGACTATATTAAGTTAAAAAGTTTTTGTACAAACAAAATCAATGCAGACAAGATTAGGAGGGAAGCAATAAATTGGGAAATCATCTTTACATTTAAGGGTTCTGATAAAGGTCTCATCTCTAAAATATATAGAGAATTGTCTCATATTTATAAAAATTCAAGCCATTCTCCAATCAATAAATGGTCAAAGGATATCAACAGACAATTTTCAGAGGATGAAATTAAAACTATCTATAGTCATATGAAAAGGTGCTCCAAATCACGATTGATCAGAGAAATGCAAATCAAGACAACCCTGAGGTACCACTACACACCTGTCAGACTGGCTAAAATGACAGGAAAAGTTAATGATGAATGTTGGAGGGAATGTGGGAGGGCTGGGACACTGATGCATTGTTGGTGAAGCTGTGAACGGATACAGCCATTCTGAAGAACAATTTGGAGCTATGCTCAAAAAGTTATCAAACTGTGCATACCCTTTGACCCAGCAGCATTTCTATTGGGCTTATATCCCAAAGAAATCATAAAGGAAGGAAAAGGCCCCATATGTGCAAGAATGTTTGTGGCAGCCCTTTTTGTAGTGGCTAGAAACTGGAAATTGAATAGATGCCCTTCAATTGGAGAATGGCTGAATAAATTATGGTATATGAATATTATGGAATATTATTGTTCTGTAAGAAATGACCAGCAAGATGATTTCAGAGAGGCCTGGAGAGACTTACATGAACTGATGCTGAGTGAAATGAGCAGAACCAGGAGATCATTACACACGGCAACAACAGTACTATATGACGATCAATTCTGATGGACATGGCTCTCTTCAACAATGAAATGTTTCAAACCACCTCCGATTGTTCAGTGAAGAGAGCCATATACACCCAGAGAGAGGGATGTGAAATGTGGACCATAACATAACATTCTCATACTCCTTGATTGATGTTTGCTTACATTGTGTTTCCTTTATCTGATATATCGTTTGTGTAGATAAGATTTTTCTTGCACAACAATGATAAGTTTGGAAATATGTATACATATATTCGATTTGCCAATATTTTAACATAATTAACATGTAGTGGATATCCTGCCATCTAGGGGAGGGGTGGGGAGTTGGGGGGAAAGATTTGTAACAGAAAGCTATGTAAGGGTTATTGTTGAAGAATTACCCACACATATGTTATGCAAATAAAATAAAAAAATAACTTAAAAAAAAAAAGAGTATAAATTATCTCAAATGAGATCTAGCATTTCTAAAATAGTTCCCATATCTTTAAATTCCTTTCTTGGCTGACTTCTCACCTAAATTCCTGATTAAAAAGTGAAAGAGAACTTAAATGCTTTTATTTCTCCCCATCAACTGAGGAGAAATAAGGAAAATTTATTGAAAGGTTTTTTTTTGGATACTACATAGGCTATTCTTACTATACTATCTAAGGATCTAAGACTCACTCTCTCTAACATCTGGCTCTCATCAGACTGTAGTGGCACCCCAAGGACACTAGAGGGTAACCCACTGAGGCACAGGAAATAAAACAGAGATTCTATCCTATTTAATGACTCACAGATTCCAACAAGTTTCCTTGTCTATTTAAGTTTATTCAATTCACAGGATTTAACTTGTTCAGAAGGAAAGGGGAGTGGGAAATAGGAGTTCATTTTCTGGTTCTTTCTTCCTACCACTGTCATTCAGCAAGTATGAGAACTGGGTGATTTAGGCCTAGATTTTCTGAGCTCAGATCCTGAGTTCTTTCTACTAAATAATGATACCTTGTACTTTGAATTGTTTTTGCAGGTTGCTTTAAATGAAGCCTCTCCTATGTCAAGAAGGTCCTCTAAGCCAAACCAAGTTTCCTAAATTCTCTAAGAGTCAGAGGCTGGATCTAAAACAGCTACTCCACAGCTCTAGCTGGAGGGAACCTGGGAGAGAACATCTAAACCAATTCCCAGGTTTACAACTGAATTCCAAGGAAATTAAATATTTGAGCCCAATTCACAAAGATATTAGGTAGGAGAGATGGAATTTGAACTAAGGTCTTTCTGAATCAAAATACTGGATTCTTTTTTTTCCCAGCAGTGCACAGCTTTTTCGTAAATCTTTACCTTACAACTTCTGATCTTCTCTGCTATCCTAAGAGTTCCTGGAGATTTTAGCAAGAAAAGGCAATTCTGATTTCGTAAAAATTAGGCATTCACCTAGATTTTCATCCTAAAACAAACTGGATTCTCTTAGTTATGAATGAAAGAGAGCTGCAGCTAACCCTGATGAATTCTGAGTCCAATGGTCTTCTAATAATGATTTTCATTGAATTTGAAAGAGGAAGAAGGGAGAGGAAGGGGGAAGAAGAGGGGGAAGAGGGAGACAAAGACAGAGAGAGACTTGTCTTCTCACTCAGTTTTTTCTTAATAAACATCAATTTCAGCTTCAAAATAACCTAGAGTATGATCTCTGGCTAAATCACAATGAATAAAATACAGAAACATAGGAAAAAGAAGGAAATTAAATAACTCAAGGGAGATAAGCCTATTCCAGTAAGTTTGGCCACCCAAGTGTGGCTAGGTGGGCATGATTTCAGTAGTGAGTGGTGGTGTTTTGTGAGGGGCATACAAATACATAATTCAAGTCAACCACCAATTTAAAAGGAATTCATCTTCCTATTAGCTAATCTCTATTAAGATTCAATGAACATTTCATTGTTTCTTACTCCTAACCAAATATGGTAGTTATGTATAACATATATAGATATATATACATATACATACATATATATGTATATATCTCTTGAGAGAACTGTGCTAACAATTAATGTGAGAAATACCTAGATTTATCTACATTCTTCTCTTACTTTTCCTCTGATCTGAAGAAACACAATTCATGAAATGTTAAGAACTGAAAACATTAATTTGTATATATGTTTATGTGTTTTGGAATCTACAAAAAAACCTTGAAACTGACAAACTTCTTCCTACTTGCAACAGATGGTGGCATAGTCTTGAATTTCAAAAGCCCAAGTACCATTTTTTTTTTTTTAAACTAGTAAATGTGTGAATTTGTTTCATGGATTTTCTCTTTTGGGGAGGGAAGAGTGAAGGGGAAAAAATGGAAGAAGATGGGGACAGGATTGTCTAAAAACAAAGAAAAAAAAAGAAAATAGGGTGATTGATGTTTTTAAAATCAATAAAAGAGAACTAAAGGAACTTTCTTTTGTTTTTTAAGAACTAAAGGAAGTTTTGAAGGAAATACAGACAAGCGGAAAGTGATTTCTCAGGGTCTACGCATGTATATTTTTAAACTGTGAGTAAAAGTTTTTAATTTTTACATTTAACTTTTTTGTGTTCTTTGGATATGAAAATATTCCTAAAATTCAGAAATTTAAAAAACAATTAAAAGTAGATAAAAGCCTACACATCTGCCTAGTCCCTAGACAGTCTCCCAATTCTTCTCTGACTATACCTAGGAATGTTCAAAGTACTTTGAGGGCCGCTCAGGTCAGCAAAAAAGGAAGGCCATTTTTCATTTAATATTAAACCTCCCAGTGATCTCTAGATAAATGAGAGGCTCCTAACACTTGAAACTTTTAGCTTTTCTGCCTAATATATAAGCCCTTAGCTTCAGTTGTGTAGTTAAAAGGTCTGTAAATATTAAATCAATCTAAGGAAATCTTGGATGGATTTTATCTTTATAATCATTAACTACCCAGATCTTCCCTTTTTCATGGTTTGAATAGAATCATGGACTCATGCTTTAATCCTCATATTATTGTTTGATATTTCATGGTCTATATAGACTATTGTACAACAGATGGATAAATTGTCTTTTAAATAAGCTTATTTGCCTAGACTCAATGAAAACCACTAGAAGTAGACAAGACAATGTGGAAGATGGGTCTCTTTTGAAGGCCTTGCATAGCCTGAATTTTAGACAATGTGACAACTCTGTTTCAAACAATACATTTCTAAAGAACTTTTATCAAATTTTATAAAGTGCTTTTCTCAAAGTAATCCGTCAAGTAGAATTACTTCCACTTCACAGAAGGGGACCTATTGAAGCTGACATATAAAGTGACTTGCCCAAGGGGATATACTGGTAAGGATTGCTAGAAATAGAGGTTCAAAACCAGGTTTTCTGACAGCAAATCCAGCACTATTTCCTAATTATTCCAGAAGGCTTTTCACATTTTAACACTGAATCACTGCCAGGGAAGGCTAACAATACTTGCCTCACTGTATTTAGTTATTCCTAAATACCATCATGGTAGTTAGAGGTATGTACCCCACCCCATCCCACCCCCATATGATCTGAAAAATTCACATAAATTTTTTTACTTCATACTAGAGAAAAATTCTGTACTATGGTATTAAAACATAAAATGTGTTAATATTATATAATCCTATACATATATTTTATGTATCATCTGAATTATCTGCTGGCCATCTCAGGTCATCTGCAGCTTCTGCCAAATTCCCAAATTACTCTCATATAATTTTTTTTTTTTTTTTTTGCACCAACTGCAGGATTTTCTAGCTGTGAGCAGCTGTTATTGGTGAAAGACAACATGCTAGTAGGCAGCCTGGTACAATCTCCCAATTTACCATCTACCTCAATATTCAAACAGGAAATCTTCAGTTCTCTATTTTCCCTCCATACCTCCCAAGTAATCTACATTAAAAGGCCTAGCTATAAAAGGGATTTCCTTTGCTTAAAGATAAAGAAGGAAACAGTTGTGAAGATTATAATTCCAAGGAGCCTTTAAAAGTTCTATCTTCCAAAACAAAAGTTGTGTCACTCTGAATTGTTTTAATTATACAATGAAACTTAAAATGTAATTAAAGAAGCCTACCATATGTTGAACACAGCTCCTATGCCTCTAGGAGTAACAGAAAAGGAAGTGACAAATCTGTTTCTCTGAAAGTGAATTCAAATTTGACACACAGAACACAAGCTGTTCATGAACATTTTTAATTCACTTATGATTCAGAGACAGCCCATGCTAATGGCAGATACAATAGGCAATGACATAAGAAAGGACACAGGACTAAGTTCAGAAAATCTGAGTTTTATTCCCAAGGGAGTAGATTTCAAAAACCTTTTTTACATGAAATCTTTTCTTAAAGTCTCAGCCAAAATTCCACCTTCTACAAGAAGCCTTTTTTATTCTTTGTAAATCTTAGCACCTCCACCACCACCATCATCTCTAATATGTACATAATGCCTATTATGTGCCAGGCACTGTGCTAATGCTTTACAAATATAATCTCATTTGATCCTTAAAACAATACTGAGTTAGGCTCTATTATAAAGCAGACAGAAGTTAAGTGATTTGCCTATAGACAAATAACTAGTGCAAGCATTTGAGAAAAGAGCTGAACTGGGTCTTCTGACTGCAGGCCCAGTGCTACACAGATATAGATTTACAGGTGTATCTTCTTTGTTCATAGGTGTTTGCATGTCATCTCCCTAATCAGACTGTGAACTCCTCGAGAAGTAGAGCTGTTTTCTACTTTTCATTGTATCCCCAATGTTCTGTGATTAGCACAGTGACTGGCATGTTGTCATGGTGGTTGTCCAAATGGGTTTTGAAACAGCAAGTGGCAAAAGGCTTCTAAAGGATGCAGAGATGGTGCTGGGCTTAGAAGACCCAACTTCAAATGTGACCTCAAATGTTATTTATATGGTTAAGCCACCTAAATTCTGTCAGCCTAGTTTACTCAACTGTAAAATGGAGATAATAATATAATAAAATATAATATCTGTGAATCACTTAGCACATACTAGGCACTTAATAATTAAAATACTTATTTCCTATTATCCCTATCATGACCTCTGACCAAAGTTAAGTATGGACAAAAGATGATAGCTGTTATACTAGAAAGAGGAATGGATTTGGAGTCTGAGGATCTGGTTTTGAAATCTTAAATGAACCTTGGCAAGTCATTTTAGCACTTGAGGCTCCAATTTCCTTCTCTGCAGAATTTAGACAAGATCTGAAAGTTTTCATGGGCCAAGAACTCCATGGACAGATTCAGGAGTTCCATGAACTTGGGTGGGGGAAAAAATTGCATCATAAAACTCTTAAGTGAAATTTAGTGTTTCCTTTAATTACAAATATACATAAACTAAAATACCTGTGATTTTCACATCTATCAAAATCATATTTGCTTATCAATCACATTACAGTTATTAGAAATATCTCAAAATGTAATTTATATAATTAGCAGTACTTGGTTACATGTATTCAGTCTTGCTATTTATGGATGGTACCTTAGTATTACTATTTCCTTGGCAATCCTATAGATTTTATTTTATGTGTTTAAAAAACATTATTCTCAGAGATGGCCTTGGGTACCAACAGACTGTGAGTAGATTACTCAAATCAAGATTAAGAACTCCTGGAAAAGATGTGCTCTAGCACCCCTTCCAGCTCTAAGTTCTGAGATTCTACAATTATTTCACTGTTGTTTCAGTGATATATAAGACAAAGCTTCTTCAATTATAGATCATAACCCCATATAGAGTCATGTAACTGAATGTGGGAGCTAGGAAAAATTTGTAAACAGTAAAAGGTAACAAATATTAGAACATCCATCTCATTGACATGCAAGTTTGTTTTCATCCTTAATAAATGATAAAATTATATGTATGCCATAGAATTATTTTAAAATAAATTAGTTCATAACTAGAACCATTCCCAATAAGATCAGGAGTGAAACAAGGCTGCCCATTGTCACCATTATTATTTAATATTGTATTAAAAATGTTAGCTTTGGCAATAAGAGAAGAAAAAGAGATTAAAGGAATTAGAGTAGGTAATAAGGAAACCAAATTATCACTCTTTGCAGATGACATGATGGTATACTAAGAGAACCCTACAAACTCAACTAAAAAATTACTAGAAAAAATTCACAACTTTAGCAAAGTTACAGGATACAAAATAAAATAAATTAGTTCATGATTTATTACCAGTAAATGTTTGATCTGTACACCTATATGCCATGTTAAAATTTCTTAACTGAAGAGATTGCTATTCAAAAAAAGTTTAAGAAGCCCTAATATAGGAGAATAGGGCCAGATGCTAGTCTAAAAAAATAGAAGCAAGAAGGCCTCCCAGGGAAGACCTGGTGAAAGAAAAGCAAACAAGCTCCTATATAATTGGGCCAGTCTATGTCTAGGTGAATAAAGAAAATCTATACTGAATAAAAACTCATCATTGGTTATACTGTGATTTATTACCAACCATCAGGCATCCTTTTTGCCCACTTACTCCTCATCTATTCCCATAAAAATGAATAACAGAACCATGGAATGAGGCTGTGTACAGTGCAGAATGTTAAAATTTGGGTAAAACAATTTTTCATGTAAGTCATTTTTAAATAAGGAAATCATTCTCAAGTCTGGTCTCACAAATATTAAAAGCTATTACATATAACACCTGATGTTTAAATGGTTTGCAGAGTCAGAACAGACAAGGATTTCTGAATGAATAGCCAGTTCTAACAACTCAACCCAGCATAAGAAAGAGCTCCAGGAAATCATGATCTTTGACTTTCCTCCTTAAATAATACAAATCCAAGGATCTAAATGTGAACATGAAAACAAGAATATAAGGCATATTCATCTTGAGCCCTCAGAACATTTCCTCTTGGCATGGAAACAATTCAGTCCTTATACTCTAGTTATCAAGTATTTCTTAGCAAATACCCAGGCATATAGGACAAAATCAAGGATTTTTAACACCAATAAGAGCTATTCTCCGGGGGGAGAAAATCAAACTAACTATCATTAACTGCAAATGTCTTTCTATTTAGGGACAATTAATTATCAAAAGAAAAGAACTGTATGAAGAAAGCAAGGTTTTTGCTAGCTTCAATACAACCATCTGCAGCAGGTGACTTTCTGTCTATTATTCTGTCTCCTCCCTCCCCCCAATCTGTATGTATATTAATACTAGCTATTCAGGATTAAATCTGTTTTCCAACAAGTCCAAAAATTAAGACTCAGGATTGGTATGAAATGAGACATTCATAGACAATATAACTTTTAACAAAAGGAAGTTTAGTCAATAATAGGATGGGAAGGAAATTGAGCAATACTACAAAAAGTGTCCTTTGGGATACAGCTCCCTCCACCTCCACATTTGCTTCAATGGTAGGCCCCACATGGCAAGTGGCAAGTTCATCAAGCCTGAGGAGACCCATAAATTAGGAAGCTTTGTTAAGGATTTGAGCCTTGGTCCAACAAACCAGAGGAGCCTTAGGATGGTTTTATTGTGTTTGTAGAAAAAAACTAGCCAATGTTTGCAGCAAGGACCTTGCGACAGGTTCCAACCAACCTAGCAGTGAGAAGCACATAGATGCTAGACAAAGTAAAAAGTGGATAGTGTCTCTGCTCTTTCTCCAAGGCAAACACCTATGCATAGGGGGTGGCTAAGGCATAGCAGATGTAGCATTGGGCCTGCATTCAGAAACATGGAAGTTTAAATCCAGGTCAGACACCCACTAACTGTGAGAATCTTGGGCATGTCACTTAACCTTCTTGCCTCAGTTTCTAAACTGTAAAATGAGGATAATAATAGCACCTCTCAGGATTGTTGTACAGATCAAAGACGTTCATATTTGGAAAGCATATTGCTTTTTGTAAAAGAAAGTTTTGCAAGGGTCAATGTTGAAAAATTACCTATGCATATGTTTTGCAAATAAAAAGCTTTAATTAAAAAATAATAATAATAAATTTTTTTTAAAAAAAAGATCTCCTGCCTTGATTTCTTCCCAAACAATTGAATCAATAATAATATCAATAACTACTGAGATTTACATAGTTGGGAGGATCCAAAGGTTTATTCCTACAAGAAACCGAGGCCCATGGAGAGTGTCCAAGGTCACAGAGCTAGTGACAGAAGCGTTATTTGAGCTCAGGCTTTCTAACTACATTGTCAAGGTTATTTATGCCATAACACTTTACATTCTTTCTTTTGACCCTCAAAGTCAATACTATGAGATATACAGTAGAGTACAGTTTCAGATGAGAAAACTGCAAGTCAGAAAGAGTGATTCGTTCCAGGTCACACAAGTAGTAACTGGAAAAGTTATTATTCAAACCTAGGTCTTCTGACTCAAAATAAAACTATCAAGGAGCAGCTAGGTGGCACAGTAGATAGAGCACCAGCCCTGAAGTCAGGAGGACCTGAGTTCAAATCTGGTCTCAGACATTTAACATTCCCTAGGTGTGTGACCCTGGGCAAGTCACTTAACCTCAATTGCCTCAGCATAAAGCAAAAAAAAAAAGTATAAAAAAATAAAATAAAATAAAACTATCAAATACTACTAATGAAGAAGGGAAAGACAGACTCCTTCCTGATTTTCTTTCTATTTCTAGCTATAGTCTATTTGTCACAGTCCTGGTCTTTTTGTAGGCTAGACTGGCTACATCCCTAGCCTAACATTTCCCTTGGACAGATTAGAACTTTCTATTTGTATGTACACTTGCCCTAATATTAAACTCCAACTTTAACCTTACCAAAACACTAAACCTTACTTTACCCATAGCCTTATGCTAAAGCTAATCCAAACCATAATTGCCTCAGAATCCAACCTCACTTTTGACTCTAGTTCTCTTACTGTAGCATAAAAGCTAATTATAACTATAAACTAACTCTAATCCCACCTTAATACTCTATTTCTAACATAAGCCCTAACCTTAACCATACCCTGAACTTGCCCTACCTCTAACTCTTCCATAATGCTAAATTCCTGGTTCTGCTTCCTGTACTATCTTCTCTAGGTGATGAATCATTTTTTTTTAAATTAAAACTTTTTATTTGCAAAACATATGTATGGGTAATTCTTCAACATTAACCCTTACAAAGCTTTCTGTTACAAATTTTTCTCCCCTACTCCCCACCTCTCCCCTAGATGGCAGGATATCCACTACATGTTAATTATGTTAAAATACTTGACAAATCGAATATATGTATACATATTTCCACACATCATTTTTGTGCAAGAAAAATCGTATCTACAAGAAAAAAAAAATCAGATAAAGGAAACACAATGCAAGCAAACATCAATAGAGATCATGAAAATGTTACGTTGTGGTCCATATTTCATATCCCTCTCTCAGGGTGTATATGGCTTTCTTCAGTGAACAATTGGAACTGGTTTGAAATATTTCATTGTTGAAGAGAGCCATGTCCATCAGAATTGATCATCATATAGTATTGCTGTTGCCGTGTATAATGATCTCCTGGTTCTGCTCATTTCACTCAGCATCAGTCCATTCAAGACTCTCCAGGCCTCTCTGAAATCGTCCTGTTGGTCGTTTCTCACAGAACAATAATATTCCATAACATTCATATACCATAATTTATTCAGCCATTCTTCAACTGATGGGCATCCATTCAGTTTCCAGTTTCTAGCCACTACAAAAAGGGCTGCCACAAACATTCTTGCACATGTGGGTCCCTTTCCTTCCTCTAAGATCTCTTCGGGATATAAGCCCAATAGAAACACTGCTGGGTCAAAGGGTATGCACAGTTTGATAACTTTTTGAGCATAGTTCCAAATTGCTCTCCAGAATGGCTGGATCCGGGTGATGAATCATTTTAAGGATGGCTTCCAATATATTAGGGCAGCTAGTGTATCATGGGTATGATGGAAAGCTGAGTTTGTGTTCAAATCCAGCCTTAGATACTTACTAAACCAAGTATTCCTGGACAAGTCACTTATTTGCCTCAGTTTCCTTATTTGTAAAATGAGAATAATAACCATCTACCTCTTAGGGTTTTTGTAAATATTGATTAAGATAATATTTGAAAATCACTTAGAATAGTGGCTGGCACATACTAGGCACCATATAAATATGAGGGGTGGGGAGGGGATGGGTATTAGTAGCAGCAGTAGAAGAAATAAATGAGGATAATAATAGCACCTACCTGTCAGAATTCTTATAAAGAACAAATAAGGTAGCATTTGTAAAGCATTTAGAACAGGGCCTGGCATAAAATAGGTGCTTTATAATTAACTGTTAGGTATTATTACAGCAAAATGGTAATGTTCTGGAATCCCTTCATGAGGCACTAGAAACACACTATAACACAATTCAATGTACAGCAAAATTTTGTAAGAAAGAGACAAGAGAAACTCCCTTTCAAGGGAGTTTAGTTACCTAATAAAAAGCCTTCATTACAAAATAGTCTCATATAGAAAGTTAGGGCATAACAGTAAAAGGCAAAAGACCTATCATCAAAAAATCTGGATGTAGATCCTAATTTTTTTTTGTACTTAATAGCTATATGACATTTATGGGCTTCTGTCTGCCCATCTGTTAAAGGAATAAATGATCCCCAGGTCACCTCCCTATCAGCCCTACCATTCTATGACATTACTGCTACGTGTGGTTCATGCTATCTCCCTCTCTGAGGGAAGCACAAAACTATACCAGAGAAGCATGGCATCTCAGTGGAATAAGAGCCATAGAAATCATCTAATCTAATCACTTTCTTTTATAAATTACAGAGCAAAATTACCCATCCAAGCAGCCTACTGTGTTCCAACAGAATAGTCAGGCTTAGAACTTGAGTCTCCTAACAACTAGTCTCAGGGTTCTTTCAAAGATACCACATGACCTCTCTATCAGAGGAATAGAGAAATTTCAAACAAGAGAAGTATGACTCTTTCCAGCACAATGCAGCTAATCACTTAATATATGTCATCCCAAAGAGAAAAGAAGAGGCACCTTGATCCACTCTCAGCAAGGCACATCCTTTAGAGTTGTTATACCAAGATTAAGGACAGGGTTACACTGGACTATCCATATTCTATTATCAGATTCCCCTTGTGGTCAAAACAGAATTAGGGGTCTGAGTCCAAACTCAAGACAAGAAACAAAATCAACAGGGAATTCTATGTGAGCATACCAACATGCCTCTGATGCCTGAGGTAATGCTACAAATGAGACAGAAATCACTAAGACTTAAAAGAGATGTTTTTACTTTATCCTGAACCAGAGCCCTCACTGTGTAATACTTATTCAGTATAGAATATCACCAGGAATATTTCTAAGAAAGAAAGTGCTATAAATATCCCAGAAGAAAATAATTCTAGTAAAACTGAACTGGATAAGTCATAAACACTCAGTACCAAGATTCTCTGGATGGTCAAGCATGGGGGAAGGAAATGTTTACCACTTATGAAGAAAAGCAGCACCCTTCAGAAGGTCTTAGTTTACATGTCTTGATGTCTTTCCTCAAAGGTGCCTTGACTTCTTCCTTGTCTTTTTCTTTCTTTTTACCTTGTTATATAACATGACCAGTTGATATGGTTATTACAAATTTTCAATATTTCATTGCCTACCTTTTTCTATGGGTGATCCAATACCATTAAGAACCTTTTAAGAACATTTATGAAATCATCCAAGGCTCCATTTTATTAACACAAAAAAAAGTAGCTACCCAGCAGTGTTTCTATTGGGCCCAATAGCCCAAAGAGATCTTAAAGGAGGGAAAGGGTCCCACATGTGCAAAAATGTTTGTGGCAGCCCTTTTTGTAGTGGCTAGAAACTGGAAATTGAATGGATGCCATCAATTGGAAAATGGCTGAATAAATTATGGTTTATGAATGTTATGGAATATTATTGTTCTATAAGAGAAAACCAGCAGGATGATTTCAGGGAGGCCTGGAGAGACTTACATAAACTGATGCTGAGCAAAATGAGCAGAGCCAGGAGATCATTATACACAACAACAACAATACTATATGATGATCAATTCTTATGGACGTGGCTCTCTTCAAAAATGAAATGTTTCAAACCAGTTCCAGTTGTTCAGTGATGAAGAAAGCCATATACACCCAGGGAGAGGCCGTGGGATCTGAGTCTGGAACACAACATAGTATTTTCACACTCTCTATTGATGTTTGCTTACATTATGTTTTCCTTCTCAAGTTTTTTTTTGTTTTTTTTCCTGTACAGCAAGATAACTGTATAAATATATATATATATATACATACATATGTATATATATATATATATATACATATACATATTTGATCTATCAAATATTTTAACATAATTAACATGTATTACACTTCCTGACATCTAAGGGAGAGGGTGGAGTGTAGGAGGGAAAAATTTGTAATAGAATGTTTTGCAAGAGTCAATGTTGAAAAATTACCTATGCATATGTTTTGCAAATAAAAAGCTTTATTTAAAAAAAAAAAAAAAAAAGTAGCTTACTGCCTTACTGAACCTTGCCTATCTAAGCAGAGATTTTGCCCCACAAGACATTTTTCCCGGCCAAACTAAACAGTCACCTAATTAATTTTCAGTCAGCTGTTCCAGGAAGCTCCCAAAGAAGATCAGTTTTTTCACATGATTGTCCCACCAGGGAGAAGCTTACCTTTCATGTAGGCTTCAATCTTTCGAATAAGTTCATAAGACTTGGATCGATCTAGAAGGGTCCTAATGGCAGGGAGGGGGTCCAGGATAATGGTCTCCGGGTGAGCATCAATATATTCCTGAAAGGAAAAATATTTTCATTTGAGAGGAAGCTAGATGGCACAATAGAAAGAATGCAGGATATAGAGCCAATAGTATCAGGCATTTATTAGCTCAATTTCTTCATTTGTAAAAAGTGGGAATAACAGCAACTATTTTATAAGGCTTAGTGAATAGGAAAAGAGGTAATATGTAAAGCTAGGCTTTACAAACTGTACACTGTCATATAAACGATGGTGGTGGTGGTGGTAGTGGTGATTAAGCAGTGGAGAATATTTTTCAGGAAGTTGCAGTTCAGTCAAAGGAATCTTATATTCTTTCCAACAAAAACACAAGAGGATCTTGATTCAAAAGATTATTAATTGAACTTCCACTAATAACTCTGTAATATCTGAAAGTTTTTAAAGCATTTTCCTCACAACCATACTGTGAATTAGGAGGTATGATTCCCATTTTACACATGAGGTTAAAGTGTTCAGAGACATTAATGAGTTGTTCAAGATTACATAGTTGGTTTTAAATCCTAATGCCAAGTCCAATTCTCATTCAGCTAATGTTGCCTCTTTATGTGCCAAATACCAAGTCATGTACTTTCAAAGATCAAGAAAGAAAGCATTTATTCAGCATCTACTATGGTTCCAGGCACTGACTGTCCTAGATTAAGCAAACAGCAAAAGTGTGGTATGATCACTACCTACCTACAGCACTGCTGGTAATATGGCAATCACATATAATAGAAATCATTTAATCAAGGAGAGGCAAGAAGCTCAGGTCTCTCCCTCTAGTTCAGCCTAGACACCAGACCACAGTCTGCAAGTACTTCCTACTGTCCACTAGTTAAAGTTTAAAACTCCAGCACTTAAGCATTCAAGGCTTCCACAAGGGGTATCCCTAACTTTTCTAAAGTGAAAACCCCTCATACCTGGTTGGTCCAGGAAACTGACAATGCTTCACTCGCATCACTTTTCTTCTAGTAGCCTCTCCACCCTCTCACACACACATCCTTCACCTCTTTTCCATCCCACTACTGTGGGAAAAGAAATCCATACCTTCTAAAACACTTGAGTCAAATATAGAGACATTTAGAAATTCCATTAATAATAGTAGCTAACACATAAATTGCCAGACACTATGCTAAATTAAACACTTTACAAATATATATGTGTGTGCATATGTGTGTATATATATGTATGTATAATTTGATCCTGACAACAACCCTGGGGTTATTATTATTTCCATTTTATGGAAGAGGAATTTGAAGCAAATAGATTAAGTAATAATAGGTAACATTTACATAGTATTTACTATGTGCCAATCTTATTTATGACTTCAAATCTAAATGAAATCTAAATTACTTGCTCCTTCTCAGTTTTCTTGGCTAATTTGAACCATATCCTATCCATTAACAGTGAGTGTCCTCCAAGCTTCTAAACTGTGGGCTCTCTTCTCTTTCTATATGCTTTCTTCTATTCAAACTCCTAAATTCTAGTCTCTTCTCCAATCCATCAAAATAATCTTCCTCAAGTACTAGTCTGATCAGGTCCTTATACTCCACGAATATCCTATTGTGTTCTAATATGTACAGTTCCGCAGCTTCAAATATAAACTTCTTCCTAATCTGGCTCTAGTCCATTTTTCTAATCTTCTTTAATATTGTTCCCTTTTAGGTACTATTGTCTACATTTCAGTTAACCATGTTGAGCTAAATAAAACTTGCTAATCCCCATGTGGACTATGGAGTCTCACACAGAGTAGACAATGTTTGTTGAAAAGAACTGAACTACATATGATTTGACCCACTTTAGTCAATACAAGATAATTTTCTCGAGAGCTGGGACCGGCATCTTCCCTTTTCTCAAGTTTTGTGAGAAAATTCAAACTCCAAATTAGTCAAAACCAACACACAGGCATTAAAGTAAGAGCCTTAAAAAAAAAAATTCCTCCCTTTGGAGAGGAGAGGGGAATTTATTTAATTTAATATAGATACCTTTTAGATGTTACATTAAAGAACCCAAACATTAGTGATTTTTTTTCACTGAATTTGCCATTTTTCACCTAAGAATTTCAGTATCGCTGAAGTTAACAAAAACACACGATATGCATTATCATAAAGAACAATACTGATACTATCTTTGCATGTATTTGGTAAAATATTCTTAATAAAGAAAAAAAAAGTACTGATTCTTAATAATTAAATACCAATAAATTCTGGTGATTTTACAGATGGAGTTTACAAATCATTCACATATAAAATTGGAAAATACAAAGTTCTTCACTTACTAAATCTACCTCAAAAATGAGGGGAAAGCCTGAAGCTACAATAATGAAGACACAGGACTGAAAAATGTCTGAACCAAAAGATAGTTTTGTAAGAGACTTCCCCCCCCCCCAGGCAATTGGGGTTAAGTGACTTGCCCAGGGTCACATAGTGAGGAAGTGTTAAGTATCTGAGGTCAAATCTGAACTCAGGTCTTCCTGACTTCAGGACTGGTGCTCCATCCACTGCACCACCTAGCTGCCCCAAGAGACTTTTTATTAATGAGGATGGAGAGAGAGACACAGAGACAGAAATCAGATTAATGAAGAAGTTAATTCATTCCAAATCTGCAAAGGGGAAAAAAAAAAAAAAGGAAAATCAGAGGAAGGAAAGGGAAAATATAAGTAGGCACTAAAATAAGTTTTTGACACAGAATGCATGCCAATGATCTTAGTGGAAGAACTATTCTTAAACACATTCATTAGAGAGAATAAAGAAATATGGAAGAAAGGAGGCTTTCATAAGAGGAAGAAAGTTTTTCCAATGGATCTATCATCCACAAGTGGATTTCCTTCTTTAAGTCTTTCAGCCTATTGTGTCACAAGCTTAATAAAATTTTAATACTTCATTTTAGAATTACCAAAGAAATGCTTAAAAGAGATATGCACTATGTACTATTGTAGAAAAAAAGGACGTGGCTGTTTCCATAACAAATGGTAAACACATTCTCATTTGGAGCAATTGCTAGGCTGCTTCTCCAAAATACCATTCCCTGGACTTAAAACTAAAGCTTGGCTTTAACTGGAGTCAATGGAAAAGAGGTTAGAGAAAGGCAAATACAAATAGCTCTGGGATTAAAGGAGGATTTCAGCAGAATCCATATTCGTAATTGCTCATAATTATATAACACATAATTATATAGGACATAATATAATTAACAAATCAGTTTTTTCAAAACAAACCTGCAGTGTAATCATCACCATCAGCATTCTCTCCTTCCCATCTTTTTCCAAAACACTAAAAATACAAGAGTTAACTGATCCACAGTTACATAACTAGAACATGTCAACTCAAAGATCTGAACCCAAGTCTCCAACTTCCCAGTTCAACTTTCATTACCACTCACTCACCCAGAGACCTATTGCAAGTCAGACATTCCAAACTGAAGCCCACTATTTTATATGGAGAGAAAAGATTATGGCAAAAATCTAAGAATTTTCATTTGAAAATGAAACCTGAAACCTTTCATATATTCTGTTTCCTCCATTCGAATATAATCTCCTTGGAAACAGGAACTATTCAGTTTTTCTATTTGTATCTCTAGAGCCTAGCAGAGTACTCTGCATATAATAAGCACTTAATAAATACTTCATTCATTCAGACAATGCAGTCCATAGAATGTGTGATTGAGGGTGCCATGTCCAAGATGGGATAAAATTGACCGTTAAAAAGCTAGCAACATTCACTCTTAAGATGAAAAGATTTAAGAGTAAAATCATATCCATCTTGGAATATTTGTCCTACATGGGATAGCTAGATGGCTCAGTGGATAGAGTACAGGGCCTGGAGTCAGGAAGATTAGAATTCAAATCAAGCCCAAACACTTACTAGCACTTATTAGTGACTCTGGGTAAGTCACCTAACTTGTGTTTGCCTTAAACCATTAGAGAAGGAAATGGCAAATGGGCATTTCTGCCAAGAAAACCACATTAACCTTATTGGCATGATTCACATGGTCATGAAGAGAATCACACAAATGAAGGACTAGACAACAATAATCCACAGGGGAGAGGGAAAGAGCTATTTGCCTTAGCTCCATGGCTTGGAACTAGGAAGAATGGATGAAAGTCCTAGAGGAGATAAATTAGGCTCAATTTAAGGAAAAACTTATTAAAGGCAAAATTGATACTCTTAGTAGGTTAGCTCTCACTGGAAATCGCCAAGTAGAGGTTAGATGACCACTTGAAGATATCAAAGAGGGGATTTTTATTCAGGTACAAATTGGACTATATGTACCCTAAAGTTCCCCAGAACTACTGAGTCTGTGACTACTTTCTATTCACTCCACCTCCATTCCTGAATTTTTTTTCCCACTTGAGAATATACCTTAAATATTCTCTAATAAACATATGCAATGCTATTCAGTCTTCCCTCATTTTATGTATGCTTTTCCTTCTGAATAAGGTATGGCATTTGAAGACATTCTATCTTAGCAAATCTCAGTGATACTTTTATGAATTCAAATTTGTTGCCTTGTGTTAGAATTGCTAGTTTATCTCATTTGTCATATATGTTTCTCTGCTAAAATCCAACCTTCTGCAGAAAGCTTTTCTCGGACCCCCTTAATCCTAGACATGTTTCATTGAAATTATGTCCAATCTACTCTATTTTTATGCACAGTTGTTTAGATATTGTCTCCTTCATTAAAATGTGAAATCCTTGAAGACAGGCTGTTTTTGTCTTTTTGTATCCCTATCCCTAAATACAATGCCATTGTTAAGTAATGACCCAACAATGAGCAAAAGTTAAGCTTTTAATAAATGCTTGTTGATTGATGAGACATTTCCAGCCACATGGTTTTATTTCTGACTCTTTTCTTAGACTATTCTTGTCTGGAAATACCTAAGTTTTTGTTCTTCCTACATTGTAAATGCACACATACATAAATGTATACACACATTTAACACACGTGCATATATGTATATGTGGGGGTATGTATATATGTGCATACACATATATATAAGTACACAGTCTAATCTAATGCAACACATAGGTATGATCAAAGGAAGAAATACATAGAAGTGACACTGTCACTGGAGTATGCTACAGATCACTTCTAGAACAATAGAAAACAAAAAAAGTTTTAAGAAAGATCACAAATGAAGGCATAGAAAGAAATGATGAAGACTTCAATTAATTCCAACATCTGGCATTACCTCTGTCAAAATAAAATAATACAAAGATTCTTGACACATCACCATGATAATGTTCTTCAAAAGGTGGAAGCAACAGATTTTCAACAAGACACGTAGCTAAAGTTGAAATTATGCGATCTCTGGAGGACAGTGACCACTATGCCTTAAATTTAATGGCAGAAGAAAGTTGGGCAGAAATAAACATTCTCGATTTTGAGAGGATGGATTTCAAAGACTTCACAGAAAAGATAGAAGTGAAAAGTCTAAAATTCTACAGGGGAAATAAGAAACTACAAAGTATGAAATTAGGAAAACCTAGAGAAACAATTATGATTTAGGAAGAAACAAGGGAATGGTCTAAAGAGGAAAAGGAAGTCATCAAACAACTTAGATTTTGAAAAGATTTAGATGACAGAATCAGGGGCAGGTAATAAAAAGAAAAAATTATGGCACAAGTTAATAAAAAGAGCACTAAGAGTGTTAAAACTTAAACTGACATAAGATTGACTACAGGAACAACAAAATAGGGCAGGTAGGTATTTTTCTTGCTATATTAAGGAAAAAGAGATTATCACAGATAGAATACAAATCACTGCTTAGGGTAAACAGGACCATGATAATGGATTATAGATTACCATTTTCTCTGGCAAATTAAGTGATTTGATTAAAGTCAAGGAAGATAAGTCTTCCCAACTCAAAGTTACATTCTTACTATGTGTCAGGCACTGTGCTAAGTGTACACTTGAGTTCAAAAAAGTTATCAAGCTTAAGATATGAGTATATGAAATAAATTAGGGAGATTCTGGATGATGTGAGTAAATAATCAGATGCAGCAGCCAAAAAAAAAAAAAAAAGATATTATTATCTCAGGCTACATTCAAGGGCAGATAATTGAAGAGAAATATAAAATTATGACACAGGCCAGTAAGAACAGTATTAACAGTGCTAAAAGTCAGATTGGCTCGTAAAGAGGAAGGTATCTAGGCTTATGGTCAGGCCAAAACTGGGTAGTGCAATTCAGTTTGGGGTATAAAATTTCAATAAAAGCATCAGAAAGCAGGAAAACCACAGGTGATCATAATGATGAAGGTCCTTGAAATCATGCCAAATAAGGATCAGATAGTGTCACCAACAAAGGAACTAGAAATGCTTAACTTGGAGAAGAGAAAATCTGGTGAGAAGGGAGGAAACAGTCACAAGAGAGCTATTTTCCAGTATCTGAAGAGCTGTCATACAGCAAAAGAATTAACCTTATTCTGTCTGACTCCAAAGGTATAAACTTGGGAATAATTAGTAGACATTGAAGAAAGACAAATATTTTTGTTTGACATAAGGAAAAATGCCCTAATAAATGCCTTACTAAATTTGCAAAAATGGGGGAAGGGAAGGTCCTGGATGGGTCACAGAAAAATACATGGGGATTTTAATACACTAATGATGTATTAATAGACCAATTTAAAATTAGAAAGGGACTGTCTTGGGAGACATTTGGTTCCCTATTACTAGATTATTTCAACCAAGGCCCAGAGAGGGGAGGGAATTTGACTAAGGTGTCACAGGAAACAGGGTAGACAAAGTATCCAAAAGTCCAGGTCCTCTAGCTCCAAAACAACTACATTTCCTGATGTCTCCCTTTCTAATGGCTGGAGATCAAAGCCAACAATGAATGACTCTGCCCATTTCTCCCAGTCAGGTGAATTATGACATACAAAAAAATCAAATCAATTAATAAATCAACATTTGTTAAGCATCTACAATGTGTCAGGCATAGTTCTAAGCCTGAGGATCCAAAAAGAGACAAAAGACAGTTCATGCCCTCAAGGAGCTTACAATCTAATGGAAAAGACAACAGGCAAACAAACTTATACACAGAAAGCTACATAAAGGATAAATATGGGGAAAAAAAAAACTAACATAGGAAAGGCACTGAAATTAGAAAAATAAGGTAATATTTTAGTTGGAACAAAAGAAGCCAAAGAAGTGGTGCCCCTTTTCAAAGGTATACTGACAAAAATCATATATATGATAATTGAATCTAAAAAAATTGTGGATACAAAAGTTTTTAACTGTGAAAGGAAAAAAAAATTCATCTTTTATAAAAATCTGTTCACAAGGTTCAAGCTGGCCAAAAAGTGAAGTTTGCCCTCGGGTACAGAAAGGCAAGAAAAACATTTCTCCATTTTAAGATCACAAATCCCTTTGCCTAAAGCCATGGTTCCAAAAACAGTATTTCCTTTCCTGCTTGGTTTTGTCAATGTTGTATTTAGAGTCTTTTGGGATAGTGCACAACTCAGCACAATGTACTGACAACTATCATTTGATGGGGCAAATGATATACCGAACTCCTTGAATTGGCATCAGAGTATTATTCCTTGAGCCTATGTTCCAAACAAAAAAGACCTCTGTGACCGTCCCAGGTAACTGTCTTTCATCCCAAAGCAGAGAAATTAGAAACGCGGCGCACACACGCAGGCACACACACACAGAGTCTTGTTTACTAAAGAGAGAGCCAAAGCCAGCCTTGTATATCTAGTGCTCCAAGAAAATACTGAGGTCTGTCATGAGATTAACTAAAATATCTAAATGATCACTGGAGTATTTAACAATTCTTTTGCAGAACAGAAATGAGATTCCTCCTTTACAAGATGGGGATAATAAATAGTACCCACAATACCTATTTCAAAAGGATAATTATGAGGCTAATGAGACAGACTGTAAGCACTGTGTAAAGGGCTATTTTTCTATCTGGGGCAGCTAGGTGGCGCCATAGACTCATCTTCTTGAGTTCAAATTTGACCTCAGACACTGGCTCTGTGACCCTGGATAAGTCATTTAATCTTATTTGACTCAGTCCTTCATCTATAAAAGAAGGAAATGGAAAACCAGTCCAGTGTCTCCACCAAGAAAACCCCAAATAGGGTTAGAGAATGGAACATGACTGAAAAAGGCTTAACAATACTTTTTTATTTAGTAACTTTGAGTCTGTTTTCTCATCTGTAAAATGAAAATACTAATTCTATTGCCATGTAGAAAATGTTTTTGTTTTTTTTAATTTAAGTCATTTGGGAAATGTGGTATTATTATTATTAGCAAACCCTTTCTCCACAAGGCCAAGGTAAATATCTAAAGTATCCTCCTAAATGAAGAAGGAATTCATGAAGGTGTCCTGAAGGTAAAACATGACAAATATCACTTTCAAAAGAAAAAAAAAAAAAAAAAGGCCCTAAATTCTGGCCCTGAAACTTACTTCCTTCAACCCTTGTCCCCTAAAGTACATCTCAATCTCCTCTTGCAGCCTACAACTCTGATTTATTCCTATACTGGATATCAGAGACAACAAAAAAGGTGACTATGTCTCCATACCAAGAGATAAGCATTCACCAGTACAGAAAAAACACATTATCTGCCACCCATGTCTAGAAAATACTGACTCTAAATGATATCAAATGATTCTGGGAGGAAAGCAGGCTCTATCTAGTCTTGAATATAGAAATGTTGCCAGAGGGCTGTTTGGTCTTTCTCCCTTAGCCAAGATCCATTAGAACCTGGAACCCACACATCTTGTGCTCCCAACTTAGTGAAATATAAAACTGGCTGTCATCTCTGAGCCAGCTGTGGAACAAGAGAAAAATGCCTGGATTTTGGACCCAGAGGACTTGGGTTTCAGTCCTATTTAGGTTGTGTCCCAGCAGAAGGAACGTTGTACAATTTTCACTGGGCTAGAATGAAAAGACAGCTAGACCTGGAACCATGAAACCCAAAACCAAATCCAAATCCCAATATTTATATGGCCTATGGACCCTGGGACAAAGTCATTTCATCTCTATGAAAATGTGAATATTTCTTGCTCTATCCCCTTTCAAATAATTATTTAACCCTGTTAGGAAAATGCTTTGTAAACTTTAAACTATGTCGTAAGAGGAATATAAATATGTGTTGATTTTACTGGTAGTATTCCTTACTCCACTGCTCTATTAAAAAGAAAGAAAGAAAATTCCCTACATTGGGTTGGATTTTTTTGAGTATTAAGGCTAAAAGTGGTCCAAAGCACATCCACTGATGATTACTACCAATTCAACAATTGTGGTAGGTTGCAAATGCAACCTCTTATTCATGACTTAACTTACCTGGGTCTCAGATTCCTCATCTGTAAAATGAGGGAGCTGGATTAGCCAGCCCTACTCTGAAAGGAGCAAACTAGCTGTATGGACAGAAGATGTATAAAATGGGATAACAAAAGGATGTATTGCTAATTGATAAATAAGCAGTTTGGGTAAGGATAGCAGTCATTTTCCTTTTCCCGAGATAGGATGGTATGCTGAAAAGAACAGTGACCCCCTGGGATCAATAGTCCTGGGATTGAATTAGACTTCTGCTACTTTCTAACAGTGTGATCTTGGAGAAGTCTGTCATAACTCTAAGTTCGTTTCCTTCTCTATAAAATGAAGGCTACTGAGCCGAGTTCACTGACATGTGGTCTCCAGGGATCTGTTTCTATTTGTGTTTGACATCACTGGACTAGATGATCACTAAGATTCTTTCCTCATTAGACACTTTATGATTCAGTGACCTGGAACAGAGGAACCATCAAACACTGGGACAATAAAATAGGGTTGGGGGAAAAGGAGAGGAGATTACTTGAGGGAGATTTTAAGGTAAGGATAAGACTGGGACAAATGAAGAAGCCAGGGGAAGGGATTCCAGATGGTAAGGATAACTAACATGAGCTAAAACTCTCTATGAAATAAGTCCACTAAGGAAAAATAATGAATAGATGTGTAACATTGTATCTGTCTTTTATGTGAGAAAATAGAAAATTGGGAAGATAATCAGTCTTTGGGCCTTGAATGACAAACTTTAGTTAATGGAAGGAAGTCAACTTGTTTGCCCATTATCCTCGGCAGATCTTCTATCTGTCCTAATCTCTGTGCCCTTAATTCCATATAATGAGCTGCTATAAATAAATGAAGTTATAGGCTCCTAAGAGAGGGCTTTGGAAAATGAGAGAAGGAATTTATTCTTTGGTTTGTTTTAAACAGAAAGGTGTAGGGAGAGGAAAGAGAAAGAAAAAAAGAGTAGAAAAAGAAGCTTACTTTGTGTCAAGAACTGTGCTAAGAACTGGGGATGTGAAAACAAGCAAGCAATCAGTCCTGGCCTCAAGGAGCTTGATTTCTTTTTTTCTTTCTTTTTTGAATATTTTTTTTATTATTAGTAAGAGCTTTTTATTTACAGAACATATGCGTAATTTTTCTACATTGACCTTTACAAAACTTTTTTTTTTGTTCCAAGCTTTTCCACTCCTCCCCCACCCCCACCCCCACCCTTAGATGATAGGTAATCTAATACATGCTAAATATGTTAAATTATATGGCAAATTCAATATATGTATACATATCTATACAGTTATCTTACTGCACAAGAAACATCAGATCTAGAAAAAGAGAAAAAAAAAACCTAAGAAGGAAAACAAAATGCAAGGAAATATTCACAGAAAGCATTAAAATGCTGTGTTGTGGTCTGTACTCAGTTCCCACAGGCCTCTCTCTGGATGTATATAACTATCTTCATCACTGAGCAATAGGAACTGGTTTGAAGCACATCATTGTTGAAGAGAACCATGTCCATCAGAATTGATCATACTATAGTCTTGTTGCTGTGTATAATGATCTCCTGGTTCTGCTCATTTCACTTAGCATCAGTTCATGTAAGTCTCTCCAGGCTTCTCTGAAATCATCCTGCTGGTCATTTCTTATAGAACAATAATATTCCATAACATTCATATACCATAATTTATTCAGCCATTCTCCAATTGATGGGCATCCTTTTAGGTTCCAGTTTCTTGCCACTACAAAAAGGGCTGCCACAAACATTTTTGCACATGTGGGTCCCTTTCCCTCCTTTAAAATCTCTTTGGGATATAGGCCCAATAGAAACACTGCTGGGTCAAAGGGTATGCACAGTTTGATAACTTTTTGACCATAGCTCCAAATTGCTCTCCAGAATGGTTGGATCCGTTCACAGTTCCACCAGCAATGTATCAGTGTCCCAGTTTTCCCACATTTCCTCCAACATTCATCATTATCTTTTCCTGTCATCTTAGCCAATCTGACAGGTGTGTAGTGGTATCTCAGAGTTGTCTAAATTTACATTTCTCTGATCAATAGTGATTTAGAGCACCTTTTCGTGTGACTAGAAATAGTTAAGGAGCTTGATTTCTAATATGGGAAAAGACAACACATAAAGAGTGAAAGGAAGAATTCTTCCCTCTTAGATGGGTAGAGTGGAAGCAGCATGATTTGGAGCTGGTGGCCAGGAAATTAGGTGGAAGCCTAATTCTGGGAAAGTTAAGGCAAAAAGCTCATCTAGTTGAGACCAGCTTGGTTTTAGGAATAGATCTTGCCAAACCTGATACATCCTCTATAGAAGACCTATGGGAGAGCATGAAATATTATACCACACAAGACTTATTTTATTTATAAATGAAAAGTATTCCATTATGTACTGAATTAAAAGAAATCTGAACTTAAGTATACAGTAAAGTGGGTGAAATGAATATGATGTACTGGTCTGAAGAATGATAAAATATTGAATGTTAAAGCTGAGAAGAATACTAGATTGAACCTAGAACGAAGGATGCTGAAAGCAGGAAGATTCCTAGGATATAAGATATAATAGTCGATCTGCACATGGCCATGCCTTCCCTCTAACGATTATCTCCAAACTGTCCAAAATATAGCTTGCTGGAACATAGTTGGTTCCATGCTGTCTCCCTTCATTATTAGGTGAGCTCCTTGAGTGAATGCTTGGCACATAAGAGGTGTTTTTAAAAAGTATGGAGTATCTGAGCTAAAAGTGGTCTTTTTCAAGGGCACCTAGTCCAATTTCTCCATTTTTCTGATAAAGAAATGGATTGTAAGCAAAGGCACTTGCCCAAAGGCTCCCATTTACTAAATTGTGAAGGCAGGACTCAAGCACTGTAACTCCTAGTCCAATGTCTATTACACACAATATTAATGATCATATTAGGAATATAAATCCAACAATGAATTAACAGCATCAAGCACTGCATAAACAAAGGCTGTATGCTGTGATACAAAATACAAGTACTACTGAGTTTCTGAAGAAAATTAACTTTTTAAAATAAGCTGGTGGTTTTTGTTTTTTTTCCTTTTGGGGGAAGAAATGGGGCACAAGTTTTGCAGTAGTGACTGGTTAAATGAAACCACACAATGCAATGGACAAAACTCTAGTCATGGAGGCAGGAAACCCAAGCTTTACTAGTAATTTGTTGTGCAATCTTGAAGCATATCACTTAACCTCTAGAGAGACAGCTGGCTTAAAGGCCAGGAGACCTAGGTTCAAGCCCTACACCTCGGACCTATCCTAGCTATGTGACCCCTGACAAGTCCCTCAGATAATCTATCAGCATTCCAGTCAGCTATTCTAAGACTACAAGGGGCAAAAAGTTGCTCAACAACTACATAGTTCATTGTTGAAAGGAATTTCCTCATTATCTAATAGATCCAGTCTCTATCCATTCATCAGCCCACCCACTAACAGCCATACCAAGACATGGAGTCTTAATATTAGGTATTTATTATAGACAAAAGTTTTCTTCTCGCTATACAATGGAGGGTTCATGCTCAAATCACTTAGGCTTTCATTAACTGGCCCACAAAAGGTACCAGGCCACGCCCCATTTGGTCACTGTTTTGGCTCCACATTGTTCAGAGTAAATGTTTACTTTGACATTGGCCAAAAACCCTTCCAGATTGATGTGGAAAGCACAAAAAAAAAGGTCTTTCTTTGCTTCATTTTTTTTTTTTTTACCGGAGTCTTAATCACTGATTAGATGTAGCCTCAGTCAAACTGAGACCTGTTAAAGAACTTAGCTTAAAAAGGACCCTGTAACCAGAGCCACTCCAGTCCTCTTGATCTATGTCTAGCCACTGGACCCAGAAGGCTCTGAAAGGGAAAATAAGGCAGGTGACCTTGCCCAGCCCTTCCTCACTTAAATCCAATTTATTTGCAT
Source organism: Myrmecobius fasciatus (assembly GCA_023553655.1). Taxonomy (NCBI): domain Eukaryota; kingdom Metazoa; phylum Chordata; class Mammalia; order Dasyuromorphia; family Myrmecobiidae; genus Myrmecobius; species Myrmecobius fasciatus. Next base: position 684,092 of record JAJPUD010000206.1, on the reverse strand, counting down.
GTCATGACAGCACCTCCCTGATGTTGTGTTCATCTCCAAGAAGGAAGGAAAGACAACATGTGTAGGGAGGGAAAGTTCAGAATTAGAAAATATCTTCTTCTGCTATCACTAGGAAGCTATATGACCTTGGGCAAGACATTTAATTTCTGTGACTCTAATTATAACTACACCCTATCTGTCATTGCTAAAAAGAACTAATGAAATAAAAGATGTGAAAGGACGATGGTAAAGTATAAAGCACTTTAAAAATGAAAGATAATTACTGAACATGCATCAAGCATTTTACATTTGTCTCTGTGTATGTGTGTGTGTTTTCATTAACTTCTCTAGGCCTCAGTTCCTTTAATCTATAAAAAGAGGCTCAGACAAGATAGCCTTTAAGTTCTCTTCTCTCTGCTCTAACTTATGTTCTAACACTTTATGTTCAATGGTCCTATATATGAATGGTAGAATCTACTGTGTCATGGACACATTAACAGGACAATATAACTATTCTCCTACTTATTTTGACAGCTCAAGGTCCCCTCTCACAGTCTATAAAATAGAGCTTATTCACACTCATGAATGAGCCATAGGGTAATCAGGTATGCTGAGATCTTTACTGCCATTCATATGGGAAAACCTAATAATAATGGTACAGTTGTTGAGTCACTGGTGCTAACAATAGAGGTTAACTAAATGGCACTTAAAATTATACTGCCAAAAGAATAATTCACTGCCATCCTCAGGGCTTCAGCAGACTAACCATAATGAGTACATTGTGTTAGACAAGTGATCTGTCCCCTACCACACACATACACAACTCTGCAGGTTCCATGTGTTTTGTTGTCATTTTTCTGAATGACTTTACAGAAGACTTTTATAGTTGGTCTTAGCGGCTAATTTGGTATCAATAATTACACCCTCACTATAACTGAAACACTATAAAATATATGCCCATGAATGAAAAGGGAGGTTTTTGACATCTCTTTACAGACATGTTTTTCAAAGACTCCAGTTATAAAAGTTATAGCTATAATGTTTTTCTCAAGTATACATAGGAGCCATACTCAATAACAGCATGCCAAGGTCATTTACTCACCTCCTTCTATTATTACTGACTTAATAATAGTTGATTAACAAATACAACAACCCACTGGGTTCCATTACCAGAGAACATTCTGAATAAGATTATAGATTTAAGGCTGGAAAGGAAGTTAAAGTTCACTTAAAAGAAGAGGCCCATGAAAGTTATATATGATTCCAAAATCACAAAGTAGCAGATCTAGATTTCACATCCAAGTCCAAAACCAGCCATCTTTTCACTGTTACAGGGCTCACTGTTTCCTCTCTTGTCAATTTCCTCTTAATTTCCTCCCATTCTGCTTTTCTGGCCTCATTTCCCACTGAAAGGAAAGAACCAGGAAATAAGCATTTATTGAGCACATCTATGTGCCAGCTGTGCCAAGTTCTTTACAAATATCAATATCATTTGATCCTCAGCATCACCCTGAGAAATAGGTGTTATTTTGATTCCTATTTTCCAAATTAGGAAATTTATGCAGATAGTGGTTAAATTATTTGTCTAAGGTCACATAAGTGACTTGGCTAGTAAGTGTATGAGTCCACATTTAAATGCAAGGTTCCATCCATTGCAGCTCTTAGGTCAGAATCTAGGCTTTGTTGATTACTTCACTGGTTGAATTTCCCCATCACTAACCCTCATCCTCCTCCTTTGTAAAATGATGCTGCTGCAAAAAAAGGCCTCTGATCAAATTGAAATCCTTTGCTTTGATTTAAAAATTAGTGTATATTCTAGCCAAGTAAGTTTAAGCAGAGTCCTTACAGTTTACCACTTCTACATTTTGCATTACCCCCACCTAAAATGTCCTCCTTGTCCCTCTCCACCTTTCCAAAATCTACCCTTCTTTCAAATTCCAACTTACATCTCCCTTCTTCACAAAACCTTTCTTCTTCCATTCATATTTCTCTAGTTGTATTTTGGATCTGGGTCAACTTTTGATTGTTCAAAGGCTGTTAAAAAATTCATCCTTACATTTATCCCTTCATGCTTTCTCCAATTCTGCCAACCCAAACACTACACTTGACTGAAAAATGCACATCTCCTCCAGCAGAGGATAAACCCAGGTCATGAAAAAAAGAAACCATGCAAACCTATAAGCAGTACTTTCCAATATTTTGAAGAGTTGAATAGTTTGGCATTAAGAAAACTAGACCTAAAGCAAGGAGAGGTGTGGCTGAAAAACCTAGCTCTAACTCTGAAGACCATCTGCAATAAAGGTTAATACTATTTGGGAAGATCAGTCATTATCTGAACCTCAGTTTCTTCAACTGTCAAATGAAAAGAACAATACTTTCATTGCCCATTCCACAACAGTGTTGTAAAGAAAGTGCTTTGAAGACTTTCAAGGGCTATAGTGGAGCAATGAAGTTAGAAAGATCTAAATTCAAATTCAAGTTCAGACACTAAATATGTGATCCAGGACAAGTCACTTAACTTTTGTCTGTCTTCAAATGTAAAAAGGGGATAATAAGAATAGCATCTACTTCCTAAGGCTATTTTGAAAATCAGATAAGATCTGTATAGTACTTAGTACATTATGTCACATACACTAAGTGCTTAATAAATGCTTTTTCTTTCCATATTATTATAGAAATTAGTACAGTTAAATCTAATGATAATGTATTTTATTTCACATACATTTAGAAAGCCAGAAATAATGAATATATTATAGCCACTGTTTTCCTTCACACCATCCATAAGGGTGATTATGTCACAAAGTTCTCTTTATAAGTTCATTTTGCCAGTCCATGTAGAATTACAAGGGTGGGGGTGGGATGAAGAACACATGCCTGTGGTGTTTCTGTATTTCTTTCATGCCTGGTGCACAAGAGTCCTATGCTGAACAACATTCACTCTAATTATACATCTTAGATTTAGCTATATAACAATGAGGGACAGTTGTATTCAGAGCTTAGAAGGGCTCAGCCAGCATTATCAGACCTTCCATTTCTGAATGAAGGCCTCTTGTTCTTGGAAACACATAGTTTCCTTTGCTCTCAAAAGAATAAACTATGTGAGCGCAGTTCTATTTTGAAGGTCTATTTTGAATTGTATATCTAAGAACTTCCTTCGTTCCTTCACCCCCTTTCATCCTGAGCACGTCATATTCCCATTATATCTTTGGAGATATGTGATAAATATGGCTGTCAATTATAGCAATTTATATTGGGAGAATATCTTAGAGGTCATCTCTATTAATTTCTTTATCCTATAAATGAAGATATTGACACTCAAAAGGGATGAACCTTTCCCTCACGCCCTCCCCTAGATGGCTGGTAGTCCAATATATGTTAAATATGCTAGAAATGTGTTAAATCCAATATATGTATACATATTTACCCAATTATCGTGCCGCACAAGAAAAAAGAAGCAAAGTAAAATGCAAGCAAACAGAAACAAAAAGAGTAAAAATGCTATGTTGTGAACCACACAGCTCCGACAGGCCTCTCTCTGGGTGTAGATGGCCCTCTTCATTACTGAACAACTGGAACTGATTTGAATCATCTCATAGTTGAAGAGAACCTGTTCATCAGAATTGATCATCATATAGTCTTTTTGTTGCCATGTACAATGATCTTCTGGTTCTGCTCATTTCACTCAGCATTAATTCTATGTCTCTTCAGCCCTCTCTGAAGTCATCCTGTTGGTCGTTTCTTAACAGAACAATAATATTCCACAACATTCATATACCATAACTTATTTAGCCATTCTCCAACTAAAGGGCATCCACTCGGTTTCCAGTTTCTTGCCACTACAAAAAGGGCTGCAACAAGCATTTTTGCACATGTGGATGGATCCCTTTCCTTTCTTTAAGATCTTTTCCCAAGAACCTTTAGCTTGAAAGCAGCAGAAATGGGATTTGAAACCATCTTTTAACTCCAGATGCAATATTCTCTCTACCATAACACAGACCTCATTACCTTTGATTCAAATCTTCCTTTTTCTCATCCATACACCTTGTTCCTTTTAAAAATGAAAAATGCAGAGGGGCTAAGGTCTTAAAACATTTAGGATTCACACGTGTATTAGCTATTTAGGATAACAGGCACTTTTAGACCATTTCTCTTTGATTTAACAAATCAGGAACCTGGGGCCCAGGGAAATAAATGATTTGCCCCAAACAGCACAAGTAGCAAATTACAGGAGCAAGATGTAAACCCAGGACTCCAGATTCACCATTTTTTTCCCCATTATATCACATTGCCTGTGACAATAAAGGAGTAATGGGAATTCAAATTAATACAATTTAACCTATCCTGACTCCAAAGGACAGACCATTAAACATATTTATCTGTCAATTACTAATGTGGACTAAAAACTCCTTAGATGTTTATTCTGAATTTCCCTACACAGAGAATGTAAGCTCTCTGAGAGAAGAATTGTTTCAGAGATTTTTTTTTTTAGTAGTAATGTCCCAACAACAGCACCTGGCATAAAAAAAGTGCTTAATAAATTCTTATTGGCTAGTTATAGTACTTACTTGTAGGGTATCATGGGATTAAAATATGATTAACACAGGTAAAGGTCCTCAATAAACAAAGTCCTATGATAAAAGGCAATTTGTAATCTATAAAACTACATAGAGACATCATAATGCATTTAGCTAATCTTAATTCAAAAAAATTTATGCAATAACAAGAATAAAAAACTTTCTTAGGAATTCTGAACACAAGGAAAATAATCATAGATACAAAGCATTCACCACCTAAAGTATTCCTAAAATCCCTATAAGGAACTGAAAATAAAACAAAATTGAATTTCAAAATTAAAAATAATAAAGATACCCTAGTTTCAGAATCTGAACTAAAAACTCAGAAACCAAGTCAGAAATGCTTCCCAGAGCTTGTAGTCTCCTGTTATAACCTTTAGGAATCCAAGATTACTACTCACTACAATGAGGCACCAGAAGAGAATAATAAATAATAGTACTACTATGTAAAACAGAATAACCAAACAACCAAAAGCTATTAAAACATTTGAACCACCATTTTTATTGCTGTTTGTTATGGCAACTCCTTCCCTTACAACATAAGGAACTGCTGCTCCATGGAAACAAGTCAGGAGTCAGCCTTATGAACTTTGAATGATTCTATTTCCTGATAGCATATTCTAAAAGAAAAGGAGATAAAGACATATCAGTCAATAAACAGAAACAGGAGGTCTTTGGCTTTACTGGATAAACTTTGGAAGCACGAAAACAACTGAATCATCAAGCCAGAATTTACAAGCCAGAATCATTTCAGCCTCAACCCAAAGAGATGGTCTCCAACACTACATATGTCATATAACACGCCCCCCCCCCCCAGGACTTGAGCATATCTCTGATAAAACCCCACTACCGACGAGTGCAGGTATTCTTCTAAACCCTACATGACTATTATTAGTATTATTATTAATTTAAAGATTTTCACTTCCATCTTCTTAGCTGATTTATAGCTTACAAAAAAGATTTTCCCTACCACAGCTGTCATTGTAGATTGGTGGCACAATTTTATTATTCCCATTTTTATAAGCGAGGACTAGAGAAATGGAAATAGCTTGCTGTAAGTTATATGGATGGTAATCAGTACAGCTGTAATTTGATTCCCACATCTTCAGGTTCCCAAATATATTACTGTTGTTCTCAGTGTAGCACATTGGGTACACTAAGCCTGGCACAGACCATGTCTTTAATCAATGCTAGTTCAATTAATCAATGTATTATTTTATTTTACAATTTAATATTATTTTAAATTATTATATTTATTAAGCACCCACTGTGGGTATCAAGCACTGTGCTAAGTGCCACATAGTTGAGTGTACAAATGACCATTAACCACCCAAAGCATTAAGAGATTTCAGGAATATTTTATAACTCATTCTTCTTTCATCCCCTCCCTATAATCTTAAATATTGACTTTGGACAAAACATGTTGAATCTGAGCTGCCAGGGCAAACAATCTTTTTTTTTTTTTTTTTTTTTAATTATTACTTTTAGATAAAACAGCTCAAAATTTGTTTGATGAAATGAGGGATCCTTTGCCTTGAGTCAATAGTCTTGGAAGGTGGTTCTTGTGACAGCACTCATCTTGACACTGGTCTTCACATTTATACATAGTTTCCCCCCCAAAAAAAATCAAAAAACGAACAAAAACACCCCCCCCAAAAAAAAACAACTATTCATAGCCTATGCATTTAAAAAAAAAAAAACACAGGCATGGTTAGTTATCTAAATTGAGTCAACACGATTTTCAAGAAGTATCTGGTATGAAATCAATCATCTGGCAAACTGACAGGATAGTGGCAGACTTTTCTTTAGAAAATGAATCAGTTTGCACACAAAACACAGGATATGGATTAAGAGATAAAAGGGGCCATAAAGTTCAAGTCCAATCCCCTAATTTTAAAGATGAGAAAACTAAGGCACAGAGAAATTAAGAACAGAGTCATACAGCCAGATAGGATCTGACGTAGGACTTGAAGGCAGTTTTCTGATTCCAAGTCTAGGATTTTATCAACTATACCATAGTAAAAAGGAAGTCAAACAGTACAAATTACCAAAAAATAACAAAGTTTAAATGTTTCTCTTTTTTCCCTACAGCCCCTATTGTTTCTTTGGGAATTACAATGAATTACAGGTAGATAGGCAAACAGAAAGAGGGACACATGGGATAGGAAAGTCAGGAGACAGCTAAATAGAATACTTATTAAGGGAAAATTTGCTTTTTTAAAGTTCCTAAATTCTGTACTATGGGGCCAAACAGAACAGAGTTTAAATCTCTTTTCTAGATATATAAAGAAAATGCTAATAAAAGGCTCAGTGGCTATATTATTTCAGATTTGTAGTGCTTCTAAGAGTTCTGAGAAGAAAAAAACACTTTAGACTAATAAGAAAGATTTTCTTGGCAAAAATGTGTGAATTGAGCTGGACTTATGAAGAATTAGTTAAGGCATTCAGATCTCATTCAGAAGTTTATATTTAACACTATTCTATGGATTTGTGAAAATTTTGCATCTCTTTTTTTGATTAAAGCTTTTTATTTTTCAAAATATATGCATGATTAATTCTTTGATATTGATCCTTGCAAAACTTTGTGTTCCAATTCCTCCCTTTCCCCACCCTCTTCCCTATATGACAAATAGTCCAATATATATAGCATCTCTTTCTCATGGGATAGTTCTAGTCCTGAGGAAGGAAAATCCCCTGATTTTTATCAAATTTTTTTTAAAATTTTTATTTTTTGAACATTACTTCACACTCTATATCCCTATGTTCCAGTTAAAACAGCCTCCTTGGTGTTCCCTACATATGGCATTCAATCTTCCCCTTGAATGCATTTACATGAATTCATGCATTGTACCTGAAATAAACTTCCTAGAATCTCTGTTCTCTCTGAAAATTCAAGTGCCTCAACAGTGGTTTCTTATAACACTGGTGACCTTTTTTAAAAATAGCTATATTAGGCTTGTACTTGAATCTCATTTTCTACCCCTTCTTGATTATCTTGCAAGACTAAATCAGCCTTGGCACTTAACTCATCAATACCCTCTGCCTATCTGATTGGCCACTCTGACTATAAAGCAGAGCCAGGGTTCGATGGCCTCTTTTTAAGAAGGGGATACAGCATAATCTTCCTTTGGACATCTTCATTCCATTCCTACCCACACACAGACATACCCAATGCTTTCTTTCTCCATTAGATTATAAGCTCGAGGGCAGGGACCTCAGGGACCTCCCCTTCCTACCCAATGTTCCTTTCTTTCTTTTTGCATTTGTATCCCCAGCACATAGCACAGTGCCTAGTCCAGCATAGGTATGTAATAAATGTTGACTATTCTCTTTATTGATTACATTTCAATAAAATTGGTTTCCTTTCTAATTCTACATATTTTATTTAATGAATCTGAAAAGGAGTCCACAAGTTTTACCAAACTATTTTTAAATAATAGCTTTTTAATTTCAAAATATATGTAAAGATAGTTTTCAACATTCACCCTTACAAAACCTTGTGTTCCAAATGTTTCTCCCTCCCTTGCCCCAACCCCCTCCCTTAGACAGCAAGTAATCCAATATATTTTACCAAACTACTAAAAGAGACTGGGGCATCTAGGTAGCGTATGGATAGAGCACCAGCCCTGAAATCAGGAGGACCTGAGTTCAAATCTGGCCTCAGACACTTAACATTCCCTAGCTGTGTGACCCTGGGCAAGTCCCTTAACCCCAATTGCCTGGGGGGGGGGGGAGAGGAAGAGGGAGAGAGGGAAAAGAAAAGAGGAAGAGGGAGAGGGGAAGCCGGGGAGAGGGGGAAAGGGAGAAAGGGGAAGAATAGACTTGTAAAAGCTTAATAAATGTTTCTTGATGTGACTTTAAGAGAACTTATCAGAAAAATTTGAAGGTCTCAGAAAGCTCAACAGTGAACAACAACAAAAAATTAACCACAATAGCTTAAGAGTGAAAAAAGATAGTCACCATTAACAAAGATGATCTATCTCTAGAACAACATAATATGATTAAAAAAACCCACAAGTGAGAGAAATAGAAGATTCAAAGATAACCCCAACATTCTGAACATGGAAACATTGAATGTCTGACTCCTCTGCTTGTCATTCCCAATCTGACATTACTAAGTTTTTCTAGCTTTATCTAATAGTCTTCCCTGACATCCCAATTATTCTATGCTTTAGCCAAATCAAATTACTGTTAGTCATCTGATAATACCCTACCTGGAATACCCTTGTACTCCCTCTTAACCAGTCAAATTCCTACCCAATGTTAAAGACCAACTCAAATACCTACATCTCCTGCAAACCGTTTTTTAAAATCCTACTAAGTGGGAATCAACTCTGATCATCTAGTCTAAATTATAACCAATTCCACAAACAATAGTTAAACATTAGTAATGTATAAATCACTGTATGAGGATACAGGAGGGGAAAAAAAGGGGAATTTTCATTCTAGTAGAGGATGCAAACAACAACCAGAAAAAATAAAGGACCCAGGACATCTACACTTAAAGGACAGAAGATTGATTATTTCTCAGTTTCCTTTGTTAGAATCAGACAGGTAGAAAAAGACCCAGGATACAACAGTATCAAGAAATCAAAAGAAATAGTACCCAAATGGAAGGTGTCCTTGCCAACGTCAAAAGTTCCAAAGAAAGACAAGGAGGAAGAAAAGCCTGTCAGATTTAACAAGAAGTTCATGGGTAACCTTGAAACAGTTCTAAGAAAATGATGAAGATAATAGACATTAATAAGGGGGAACCAAGATGGTGGAGTCGAGAGAGTGCTCAGCTGATCTCTTCCAACATTCCCCTCAAAAAAATTTTATTAAATCACATTAAAATGGATTCTGAAATGGCAAAGGCAATAAAATGTTATAGCGATACATTATCCAAGAAAAAATAGGCTAAAAAGAGAGATCTGTGACATGAAGAAGGAGGATGGCTTGGGAATCCCCAGAGGTCAAATCAGTGGTGGGACTATGTGGTAGCAAGAGAAGCAATAGCAGCTTCAGGAGTTTTCAAAACAGACAGTAAGGAGACCGACAACTGGTCAGAAAGAGATTATGGGAGACTCCTGTGCTAACAATGCACACAAGATAAGGCAACTCCATTGTTATATCCACTTCTGGGTCATAGTTAGAAAGGACTCCTTTATGTCAAGAGGAAATGAAAGCCTTAAAAAAGAGTATCATTTCCAGTCCCAAGGAACCAGGGACCATAAGGAATTGGTTGGGTTTTTTGTTTTTGTTTTTGCTTTGTTTTGTTTTTTGGGGGGAGAGTTGTTTTTTTTTTTCCCCTGACAGAAGGTGACCGAGGACTTAAGGAACAATAATAATTGTCATCCCAAAAAATCTGGGGTCCTTCCTGAATGAGGACCAAAGTTAAGACCAGGAAAGCAGTAACCACACTACTCTCCAGATCATACCACCCTGGAAGTCACCCAAACGTTCCAAAACCCCAGAATAAAATCAAATAAGAGTGACAGAAAATTAGGCAAAGAAATGAAAACAAAGGAACAGCTAGATGGTGGTAAATAGAGCATCAGCCCTAGAATCAAAAGGACTTGTGTTTAAATCCAGATTCTAAAACTTACTAGCTATCTGACCCTGAGCAAGTCACTTAACCCCAACTACCTCCCACCAAGAAAGAAATTAAAGCAAAAGAAGAAAATTATGAAAAGACAACAGCTTGGGAAAAGAGGCACACACAAAAATTATTGAAGGAAAAAAAAAATATTGTCCAAATGGAAAAAGAGTAACAAAAATTCAGTGGGATACAAAAACTTCCTAAAAAGCAGAATTGGCCAAATGGGAAATGAGGTACAAAAGCTCACAGGAGAAAATAATTTCTTAAAAATTAGAACTGGGAAAGAATACAATGATTTCATAAGACATCAAGAAGCAACAGAACAAAGTCAAAAGAATGGGGGAAAAAAACCCAGAAATATTACAAAGATGTTACTACTCTGAACAAGACAATGTCCCAAGACTATTCCAAAGGATACATAATGGAAAATGCTATGCATCTCGAGAGAAGGAATTGATGAATTCTGAATATCAATTGAAATATAATTTTAAAAAATTCTGTTTTTATTATTTTATCCTGTATTTTCTTTTGCACCATGGCTAACTGAAGGGGTAATGAATAAGGCAACAAATAGAAACAAATCTTTTTCAACATTTGGCAGTGAAAAAAAAATAGAATTATATGGGTCAAAAATTTGAAGACATTGTGGGGCCACTTGAAAAGGTTTACTAAAAAAATGTTTTCAAGAAATCAAAAAGATATCAACATATTAAGAATGAGAGGTGATTAAAGATGGGAGAGAGAGAGAATAGTGGACAGAATGAATGGGGAGAATACATTTAATGGGAAAATTCCTTTTAGAAACTGGAGAAGGTGAGGTCAAAAACACAAGCAAAGGAATTAGCCTTGGTAATGATAAGGATTAGTTCTTCCTCAAGAACTACAGCAAATAAGGAGAGTATAGTAAGTCAGTCAGTCAGCATACATTTTTAAGCACCTACTATGTACCAAGCACTCTTGGAGTTATCTTTGAATCTTCTATTTCACTTGTCGGTTTGCTTGTTTGTTTGTTTGTTTTTTAAATCATATTATGCTGTTCTAGAGATAGATCATCTTTGTTAATGGTGACATCTTTCTTCACTCTTAAGCTATAGTGACTAGCTTTTTGTTGTTGTTCACTGTTTTAAGATCTTGAGATACAAGTTTGGGATGCAAAGAAACACACAGTCTAACAAAGGAGACAATATATTAACACACACACAATTATAAATAAGATAAATTGAAGACAATCAACAGAAGGAAGGCACTAGAATTAAGGGGAGAAGTCTTCTTATAAAAGGTAGGATTTGGGCTGAAATTTAAGGGTAAGAGGTAAAGGTGGAGAGAGACAGAATTCCAGGAATAGGAGACAAGCAAATCTGAAAACAAGAGTTGGAGATCATCTTACAAGGAAAACAGCCAAGAAGCCATCACTCCTAGATCACTGTTAAGATATAGGATAGAAAAGTAGGAAAGGGCCAGGTAATGGAAGGATTTTAAAGGCCAAACAAAAAATTTTCTATTCTTTTCTAGAGATAAAAGGGTACCACTAGATGTGACTCAGCAGGGGATTGACTCATATCAACACTTCAGTATGATCAATTTTACTACCAAGCAGAAGATGGAATGGAGTAGGGAGAAATCTGAGATAAAAAGATCAAGCAAAATGCTAATACAACAGGCCCAGTTGTCAAGTGTTATGGGTATGGGTCAAGATGGTGGCAGTACCAAAAAAGAGATTTTAGAACATCAGAATACACAAAAAAGACAGAGCAGAAAATGTTCCAGCTGAAGACAACTTAAATGGTCAGTAGGAAAGGTCTATGGTACCAGGATAGGAGTCCAGTGCTGAATGCTGGTGAAGGCTGTGGACCTCTGAATTAGAGGCAGTGCTGGTGGTTTTTAAACCTCTCATTTCAGAGACACCAAAGATAATTTGGAAAGTAAACAGGGAAGGTCTGTCAGCAGGGTGAGAGGGTCTTGGGAAATCAGCACTGGGCATAGGCAAAGGTGATCATGGAAGCTTCCAGAGGCCTCAGCTCATAGGAAGTCTCTTTACTAGAACTAAGGAAGGGCTTTGTTGATTTAACACACTAGCACTTACAGAAACAGGAATGGGGGCACTCCTCAACAACTTCAGCAGAAAAGCGTATTTGTAATCAGGTCCTAGAAGGATCTTTGAAAATAGCTTTGGGACAGTGTATTCTCCACCCTGGAAATGGAGCCCTACCTTAACAAAGGGTTAAAAGCCCAGTAATACATTGGAAAAATGAGCAGACAACGAAAAAGATTCTGACTACAGAAAATTACTATGGTGTAAAGAAAGATCAAAACATCCACTCAGAAGATAACACAATCAAAGCTCCTCTCTCCGAAGCCTCCAAGAAAAATAAGAATTTCAGACTACAGAAGAGCTCAAAAGCTGAAATTCTGAATTCTGAAGATCAAGTAAGGGAAGTAGAGGAAAAATTGGGAAGAGAATTAAGAATGGTACAAAAAATTTTTTTTAAAAAAGCTAAATGAAGAGAAGAATGCCTTAAAAAGTGAAACTGTTCAAATGACAAAAGAATGAGTACTAAAAAGGTCATTAGAATTAGAAATTAAGAAATTACTGGTAACTCTGAAGAATTTCAGTTTGATGAGGTTGGAAGTCAGACTGTAGGCAATTAAAAAGAGTATAAGAAGAAAGGAAGGAAAGGCTCTGATCAAAGAAGTCTCTTTAAAGAGTTAATCACCCTTAAAAAAAAAAAAAGAGTTAATCACAACATGGAAAAGAGACATAGGACAAAAGGTATTGGGAATGAATAGATTAAGTGACAACTTTTGGTAACAGGCTAAATTTGGGCATGTTTGTAGTTAACAGGAATACAGCCAAAGAATGGAGATAAATGAGAGAGAGTAGGAATTATAGAGGGGATAATTTGCTGCAGACATGTAGAAGGGTTTGCCTTGGCAAAGAGAAGAACCACTTCCTCACGAGACAGGGATGAAAGAGAAGAAAGATGCAGAAGATGACTGAGTGATGTGATATGAGGAGAAGGTTAGGGGAGAAAACTTTCATTAAAAGGCTTCAGGGAAATAAAGAATGTCCTAAAAGAATCAGTATAAATTTTAATAGCTCAAAACTACACTAAGACATTTTGGATATCTCTGTATAAAATAAGGTTCTCAGATGAAAGGAAGGAGAAAGAAAAGGAAGAAAAATAGTAATATGAGCCAGCCATCTTAAGAATGATGAAAAGGTTTAGGAAAACTATTATGGGGAGTGAGACAGTCAGCCAACAAAGCATTGCTTTGTCCCACTGAGGGCCTATTGAGCTTCATGATTTTCTTTAATTTCATTCAGCAACACATAAGTAGGAGAAAAGGCAATAAGGGGTGAAACTAATCCAAGGTTAAAGCATGACAGGGCAAGGTCTTCAATAAGATATGGTCAGGTAAGAGATGTAAGAGATGCAAGAGACAATATGAGTGAATCCTGAGAAAGTTTTTGAGGAAGAGAAGAGGAAAAGTGATGAGGAGGGTTCTATTATCGACAGGTTTGATTTTCCTCAAAGATCACAAGGGACACTACCCACCTGGAATCTGTGAACCAACTCCAAAGATTGGCTGTCATTCTGGTCAGCTTCCAGGATGACATCAGTCAGTTTGTGTATGATCACATCCAGTGGGCCTTGCTCCTCAATTGGTCTGCTAAGGTTGAGCTAAAGGATTAAGAGACAGAAAGGACAATATTTCAGTCTTTAAAGCAGTGATACCATTCTCAATTGCCAAGTATTGAATATATCAGTCAGCATTTAGTATCTACTATATACTATGTTAGTCACTGAGAAGGCAAATATAACGAATAAAACACCCTGTATACAAAAAGATTTTTATTCTAATGAGGGAGACGTGTGTATACATGTATACATACATATGCACATGTATATGTATGTACACATGTATACACACATATGTACACAAAATAAATGCAAAGTAGATTAAGAAGGAGAACAGAGGTAGAAAACACTGAGGAGAGAAAAGAAGAATAGTGTGGAAACCAGACAAGATTTCATGTAGAAAGTGGTCCTTAAACTGCATCTTAAAGAGAAGAGAAAAGCAATGTGATAAAGGAGGGCATAGGGAATAGCCAATACAAAGACATAGAAATGAGAGATACTGTGTCATATGGAAGAACAGAAAGGCCAGGCTGATCCCCCAGTATGGATACAGTTGTGTCCAATAAGGCAGGAAAGATAGGAGTTGGGTCAGCTAAGGCTTTAAAAGCTAAACAAGAGTTTACATTTATCTTCAGAAGCACTAGGAAGCCAATTGAGGAAGAATATAACATGATCAGAACATTGCTTGAGGAAAATCAATCATAACAGAATGGAGAACAGACTAGAATGTGGAAAAAACTGGAGTCATGAAGACTAATAAGAGGCCACCAGAACTAATCTAGGCATTAAATAAAGAGGGCCTGAATTAATCTTGTAGTTATAAAAGTAGAGAGAAGGGGTTGGATGCTAGATGCATAGACAGATGGATTAAAAAAAATAGGCAGAAGGACAAAGAGAAAGACAGAGAACAGATCTTTGATTTCACCAATATAGAGAATTCCCAAAGGAACAAAGCACCTTCTCTAGAACTTAGCCTTGCAGAACTACTTAACACACTAAAAAGTTTAAGAAACTTGCCTAGGGCCACAGAACCAGTAAGTAGGATATGAAATGAAACCTTTCTGACTCTGCAGGTTTCTATCCTGTATATATACTGATGATATGATATGATATATAATTTATATTACAATATATCATATTTTCATTATTTTTCTCTAAATACACCCAAGCATACCAAAAAATTTCTTAAAAAACAAAGCCTGTGCCTTTTCTTTTATCTACGGATAAGTAATTTTGTGGACAAATAGCTATATTGTGATATATCATAAAACAAAGTTACATAATTATATATTAAATAGTACATGAAGGTTTGCAAAGTAAAAATGTGCATAATTTCATTTGATTCTCACAGCAATCTTGAAAGGTAGGCATTATCATTATCCCCATTTTATAGGTAAGGAAACTAAAGCTGATGGAGCTTAAATGATTTTTGAAGAATGAAATTTTGAGGCAGAATTCAAACTGAGCACTTAAAATAAGTGCCCAATAAATCCCTATTAAATTGAATTTGGTGTGACTGATTTTTTAAGCCCTTAATAAAGGCTTTTTGACACAGATTCATTCTTGATTCCAATCTGGCTTTTTATCTACTAAGGAAAATTGACTCACAATATTAATATAATGAAATATAATCATACTATGTTATAATGGCTCACACTTAAAAAAAATTGAACATATTTAAAATATACTGGATTATTTGCTGTCTAGAAGAGGGGGTAGGGAAAAGGGAGGGAGAAAAATTTGGAATAAGGTTTTGCAAGGGTGAATGTTGAAAACTATCATTGCATGTATTTTGAAAATAAATTATTTAAAAAAAAAAAAAAGGAAAGAAAGAATACTTCATAAGCTCTGTCAGGTACGTTAGAATCCTAGGCAATCATGCTCAAGTGAGACAGGTCAGGCTACAAAAGAAAAACAGATTGTACCTAGGTACTTAGATGTACCTCCTGGGTCCCTTTTCAATCATTCCCCCTTACTTGGCACATTTCCAAAATTAAGCTTTATGGCATTCTTTTGGGAAATCTAAAAGAGAGCTATGTATTCCTCAGAAGTATTTTTTCTCTCTCCAGATGCAGGCTGATGATGAGGGGAAACAGGCAACCTCAACCATTTGAATTTGTCCTCTCTTGGAATTTGCCTCACACAGTGTAGACCTGACAACCAAAAGCTGTTTAGAAAATAGGCTCTTCATGTTCCAGTCAGATCCTCGAAAGGTAAACATTTCTGATTTGGAAGCTGTCCACCTTCCTTTGTGTATTTTCCAAGCATTTTTTATGCCAATAAAATCTTCATAAGAACAGAAAGTTGGGACACGACTGGATTTACCTATGGTGAAAATTCAGGATTCTCCACTTCCCTTCCCCTACTAAGCCTCTTACCAAGACCTATCAATTTCCTCTAAAGATGATGGTATCCCAAAAAGGTTTCTTCAAGCTTATCTATCTACCTACTCTGAAGTCAAGATCAGAGGGCTGAAACTTAGAAGGAACCCCAAAGATCATGTAATCCAAATCTTTCATTTTCCAGGGGGGAAAAACTGGCATATCACAAGAAGCCAGAAAAGGCCAAAGCCTGTCTTTCTCACCTTCAATGCCTAAACACCAAAAGTATGATACAATTTCCTTATACAAAAAACTTCAGTGGAGCTAGAGCCATAATGGAGCCTTGCAAAAATAATCTTGTCCACTTCTTGAGTTATAACAAATAACAACAGAGATTTCAAAATCTGCAAATCCTTTGTCAAACATTAACACATTTGATCTCATAATGAAACATATGGATCCCATAGGTTTTGTCATGCCAATTTATATTTTATAAATTGAGGGCCACAACTGTTCAACATTATAGAGAAAACTGTCATCTCTCAAGCCAACATTCTCTCTGCTACAACTAACTCACAGGATTGTTGTAAGGATCAAGTGATATAATATTCATAAAGTATCCTGAAACTTAGCTATGTAATCTTCTTGTGATTCCTTTTATCCAACCCCTTCATATTAGAAAATAAATTCCTTCAAACTTTTTTGTATTCCCAGTACCTGCCTAGGACTTTACACATAGTAAGATACATTGTTGGGAAAAAAAAATTTTTGCAAAGGTCAATGTTGAAAGGTCACTCATGTTTTGTGAATAAAAAGCTTTATATATAAAAAAAAAGATACATTGTAAATCTTTATTGAATTGAGGTTTTCAGTAAGAAAACTGAAGTTTAAAGAATGAGATATTTGCATTCATAAAAAACAGACCTTCCCATAGATAATAAAATTCAGACTCAGTCTGATTTGTACAAAATCACACAGCACACAGTGATAAAGCTGGGAATTAAACTCATGTCTCTTTTCTAAGTATGGCATATACTCTCACACATCAAGGCACTAGTATAGCTACAGCTAAAATACAGATCTTCTGACTTTGAGATACTGCGATTTCCATTATAAAATGCTAAACTTGGATTAGTCATATAATGACAAATGAGAGAGGCCACAGAATAGTAGAGCCAAAAGAAGTTCCTTGCAGGATTTTCTCTACTATTTAAATCATAGGTCAGGCTAAAAAAAAAAAAAAAAAAGTATATGTTCTGTGCTTATTATATTGTAATACCAGGAAATTTTACTCAGATACCTTTTACTTTGTGATAAATCAACTTATGTTCCCAGGAAGGTTCAATGCCTCTCCCATGGACACTAAGGCTTGCCACAGGGGGACAATTTTCAAGGACTGTTTATGGAACACAAATACAGAGCTTGCATTAGCTGAACAAGAAACAAGTAACTCTAGTCTCGATGCTGCAATTTATTTATCTTCTGAAAGAAAGGTATTTTGGAAACTCTGAGAATATTTCACAAGCTTAGTATCTTCAATCTAGCAAGGATAAAGAATGTACATTATTATAAAGTATTTTGAGTTTTCTGATAACTTTTCACATAAACTTCTTCTACTCATTCCTCACACCACAACCTCCAAGCTAACAAAAAATTTCCCTGGACTTCCACTGCCTCCTAATTATCTTTTTCTATCTTAGGAATCTTATTTTTCAAGGAACCAATCAACACCATCAAATGAGAGTTGCTTGCTGTGCCAAATAAGAGGATTTATGAAAGCTACAAGCTATATTTTCAAGTTAAGCTGCTGAGGATATTTTGCTGAACAAGCATACCAAGAAACTTTGTGGCAGAGTGACCACAAATGCAATTCATACTTGAGACTAGGAGCCCAAGAAAAGAACAAAGAGCCTGAATGTTCCTAAAAATTGTTTCCACGGTTAAAAGCAGTAATAATAAATTTGTGGGGGGCAGGAGGATAGAGTTGCATGCCTGTAGACCCTGGGCTGAAGCAGAATTGGCTCCAACCAATTACATCAGCAGGAAGAAGCTTTCCATGTTGATCAACAGTGGGAGGGGGTCATTATACTTTCAGCCTGGTTGAAAATAAGGAGATCTGGAACAGCTAGGTGATTCAGTGGATAGAGCACCATAGTTCACATCTGGTCTCAGACACTTAACACTTCCTAGCTGTGTGATCCTGGGCAAGTTATTTAACCCCAATTACCTCAGAAAAAAAAAAAAAAGAAGAAGAAGAAAAGAAAGAAAGAAAAGAAGATCTAAGCTTCCACAAAAATAAGCTTGGAAGGATGGAGACAAGCACATTTTAAATAATAACAGCTTTTATATACCACTTATCAATAATAATTATCATTATTATTTATATATGCACTTATGTGCCAAGCACTGTGTTAAAAGCTTTAAAATAGTTATCTCATTAAGTCTCACAACAACCTAAGGAGGTAAGTGCTATTATTATCCCCATTTAACAGATAAGGAAACTGATATAACTTGTCCCATGCTCACACAGCTTCTAAGTATGAGACCAAATTTGAATTCATGTCTTCACAACTCCTGTCTTTATCCACTGGGCAACTTAGATGCCCCCAAATAAATTTCAATCACAATAATGGATAATAAAGTATATAAACTAAAATATGAGAACATAAAAATAAGCATGAAAGATAAAAAATTTTGAAGCCCAGAAGACTGTGAAATCTACAAATGATTGCAAAATTCAGACAATTAAACCTGAAAAGGAACTTGGATCATCTGTTCTACTTTATGAATAAGTAGACTGAAGCCCAAGAGAGATGAAGTGACTTGCCTAGGTACACAATGGGAAGAGTGAGGATTTGAACACAAGTTCAAAGACATTTCTGCCATTTTCAATATGCCATCTGCCTTACTTAAATGTGTCTATAAACTTCTGTTTTTATCTCAAAGAATACACTTCATAATTTGAATGCACACTAAAACATGAGTTGAGGAAGCATTAACACTGTTCTTTTTCCAAGTTATGGACAATTCATTTCTACTTTTTTCTGTTCAACATTTAACATGAAAAACAATAATGATGATGGTGATGATAATGATAGCAATGATGACAAAACCAAGATAACATTAACAGCTCTTTGCAAACCTTCAAGTCATATATAAATGCTATTGCTATTATTATTATCAGCAAATATATCAAATAAAGCTTCACTCCTTTAAGCTTTAAAATTGGAAAGAACTGCAAATATCTCATTTTATTTCTGTATTCCCTTTATTCTCTTTTATTCCTCTAATATTATTTTATTTACTAAGGAATCAAAGGATGCTAAAGTGAACTCTCAAATGCAAATTAAGACAACTCTGAGGTACCACTACACACCTGTCAGATTGGGTAAAATGACAGGAAAAGATAACAATGAATGTTGGAAGGGATGTGGGAAGACTGGGACACTGATGCATTGTTGGTGGAGCTGTGAACGGATCCAGCCATTCTGGAGAGCAATTTGGAGCTATGCTCAAAAAGTTATCAAACTATGCATACCCTTTGACCCAGCAGTGTTTCTATTGGGCTTATATCCCAAAGAAATCATCAAAGAAGGAAAGGGCCCCACATGTGCAAGAATGTTTGTGGCAGCTCTTTTTGTAGTGGCTAGAAACTGGAAACTGAATGGATGCCCATCAATTGGAGAGTGGCTGAATAAATTATGGTATATGAATGTTACGGAATATTATTGCTCTGTAAGAAATGACCAGCAGGACGATTTCAGAGAGGCCTGGAGAGACTTGCATGAACTGATGCTGAGTGAGATGAGCAGAACCAGGAGATCGTTGTACACGGCAACAACAGTACTATATGAGGATCAGTTCTAAGGGACATGACTCTCTTCAACAATGAAATGCTTCAAACCAATTCCAATTGTTCAGTGAAGAAGGCCATATACACCCAGAGAGAGGGATGTGAAATGTGGACTACAACATAACATTTTCATGTTCTCTATTGAGGTTTGCTTGCATTGTATTTCCTTTATCGGATTATTCTTTCTTATAGATACAATTTCTCCTGAACAAAAAAATGATGTGTGGCAATAACTATACATATATTCAATTTAAGTATTCTAACATAATTATCATGTACTGGATATCCTGCTATCTAGGTGAGGGGTGGGGAGTAGGGGGAAGAATTTGTAACAGAAAGCTTTGTAAGGGTTAATGTTTAGGAATTACCCATACATATGTTTTGCAAATAAAAAGTATTAATAAAAAAAATAAAGTGAACTCTCATTTTATATAGGAGGAAACTGAGACCTAAAAATGGGAAGTTACTTACATATGATGGATGAAAGTTTAAAACTAGAACACAAATTTATTAAAATACATTCATATTTCCAAATTCAGCCACTGACTGAGTTTGGACAAGATCTGTGACAAGGATCCCTAGGAAAAAGAGTTCTGAGTCAGGTGAGAATCTTTTTAAGTCAAAGAGGACTTAAGGGATAAAAGGCAGCCCCTTTGAACTCCTTGTTCAATGGAACATCAGAGCAATTCACCAGGGAATGAATGCCTTGCAAAGAATCATAAAGATGAATGAACCTTTGAGGTCTCACCTAGTTCCAACTGCAGAAACTGAAGAGGAAAAGACTGCATTTTAGTCACTTAGGTTAGTGTACTAAAAAGAAATACACATAGTACTACAAAAATACTCCTGCATGAGAATATATTTTCTCTATGTTTAGCAGGCAACCTCTAAAAAGAATCCTTTATCAATGCCTTAATTGTGGCCTGTAGAGAACTGTGGGGTTTTCCAGGGCTATACCAGAGAAGCACAATTGGCTCTGACCAATTACATCAAACTGGATTTGATTATTTTTGTGGCATCAAGTTGGGTGTACCATCTAAGAACTAAGTAAGAGACCTTCATTACCAGGATGGTAACAGACTGATGAAATTCTTAGCCATTCTATTATTAGAATGAATATCCATTTAAACCAGACCATCAATCATTTAAATACTAAAATAACAGCACGTAAACTTTCTGACACTAAATGGACTTTGATTTACAAAGAATATAAAACATGAAAGCAAAAGATATATACCTCTACCCACCCATATACACATAACACACACACACACACACACACACACACACACACACACACACTCACTCTTTGCAAAGGTTTTGTTTTGTTTTTTTAAATAATGTAAAGGCAGTAGCTGTGGTAAAATTTCATTTCTGAGGTTTCCTTTAAACTAGCACCCTGCCTGCCCTCCAAAAGTCAAGAGTAAATAATCTAGAATCTAAAGTGAAGTTTATACTTTTGGATCTGGAAACAGGGCAAGTTAATCAGCAACCCTCAAAGATTCAAAAAAAAAAAAAAAATAATGCATACCCATCATACCTGGGTTTTTTGCCTTTCTTTGTTTCCCCAAATTTAGCACAGTACCATAGCAAACATCAAATACTTAATAAATGCTTGCTTGCTGACCTGACATTAACTGTATCCTCGAGGCAGGGGGAAGGAGGGGGGGACCCCAAAAGGTATTAACTGAATAATATTACTGGGGACAATAAGAACACATTTATGTACATGAGAATCCCACTAACTTATGGGAAGTCAGTATGGGCAGGGTGATCATGAGTTTCTATATGTAAAGCATTGAATTTGCCATGTGACAATGGCATTTAGTTATAATATATTAATAAAGCTGATTAGGTCGAGATTGTTTCTTCACACTTCTGGGATCTTTGCTTCCTTTAGTGTGGGCACAACAGACCACAACCTCTCTAAAAAACTTAAGTCCTAAGAATGGTTGTAACCTATGTGCAAAAACTCTTTTTGCAGTGGCAAAGAATTGGATATTGAAGGGATACCCATCAATTGGGGAAGGGTTGAATAAATTGTGCTATTTAAATGTGTAATGGAATGCTATTGTTCTATAAGAAATGATGAGCAGGCCAATTTCAGACAAGCATGGAAAATTTTACATGAACTGATGCTGAGTGAAGTGAATAAAACCAGGGAAACATTACACACAATAACATCAATATTGTGTGATGATCAACTCTGACAGACTTTTCTTTTCTCAGCAATATAGTAATCCAAGACAATTCCAATAGACCTAGGATAGAAAAAGCCATCCACATTCAGAAAAAGATCTATGGAAATTGAATGTGATTCAAAGCATACTATGTTGACTTTTTTTTCTTGTGATTTTTACCTTTTGTTCTGATTTCTTTCAAAACATGACTAGCATATTTATTAAATAGTATGTTTGTGGTTAATATGTTTATTAAATATGTTTATATTTATATAATATATCAAAATGAATGCTGAAAACTGTCTTTATATGTCATTGAAAAAATAAAATACTATTAAGAATCTGGAGAGGTCCTAGCTGTGTGACCCTGGGCAAGTCACTTGACCCCAACTGCCACAGCAAAAAAAAAAAAAATCTGGAGAGGGGAAAAAAAAAAATGACAGTGACCAAAAACAAACAAAAAACCTTCATCAACATGATAATGGCACTCTCCAAACTCACTTTGGTTGGTCCAAGGACCAACAGACATGAAATCATGTTACTGGAGGGCTTTCACAGAATCATGAATGTAGAGTTGCTAAGACCCTTGGAAATCTATTCCACTGACTCCCTCATGTTACATATGGAGATACTGAGGCCTAAAAAGGTAAAATAGAATATGGCCCCAAACCACACACAGTTATATGTACCAGAACTAACAGATGAGTACAGATGTCTTAAGTCTAATACAATACACTCTTTCCATTTATCATTTATAACATGACAATATAACATATTGTAACCTATATATAAAAACATCTGTAGTAACTTTGTGATGGCAAGGAATTGGAAATTGAAAGGATACCCATCAATTGGGGAAGAGCTGAATAAGTTGTGTCATTTGAATGTGTAATGGAATATTATTGTTCTATAAGAAGTGATGAGCAGGCTAATTTCAGGCAAGCATGGAAAATCTTACATGAACTGATGTTGAGTGAAGTGAATAGAACCAGGAAAACATTAGAATAGAATGGAAAGGGCTGGCTGGGCCTGGAGCTCAAATTCAGCCTCAGATACTTAATGCCTGATCCTGGGCAAGTCACTTTAGCTCTCAGCCTCAGTTTCCTCATCTATGAAACACATGAATCATAATAATGTCACCAACTTTCTAGGTTTCTGGGAGGATCAAATAAGCTCATATGTACACTACTTGGCAAACTTTCAAGAAGTAACTATTATGTTAACATGATGATGATAATGTCATCTTAAAAAGACCTGGGGAAGCTAGGTGACAAAATGGACAGAGAGCACTGGTCCTGGAGTCCAGAGAATGAGTTCAAATCCATTCAAATCCATAGCTGCCTGACCTCAAACTGACAAGCCACTTAATATCCTCCTCTTCTCCTCCCCTCTGCCTGTCTGTCTCCCTTCTTTCCCTCTCTCCTTCTCCCTTCCCCTTTTTCCCCTTCTCTCCCTCCCTCCCTCCTTACACACATACACAATAATGTATGCAGAAATACCAAAATGTAAACCTGTTCAATTCACATTCTAATGAAAAGTTTCTCAGTTTTATTTTTATAAGATTTTTACTCTACCAAAATAAGCTACTGTCACAGACTTTTTCTGCTACTGAAGAGAAAGCCCCGAGAATAGCTCTGATATATCAAGTTAGATTTCCCCTCAGGGTAGCTCTTAGCTAATGGTGCAAAGATCTTTTTGTCCAGACTAGCAGAAAGACAGGCACAAAAGGCAGATGTGGGTTTCCTCAGACTAAGGAAACTCTGTGTCAGTATTTCTTCAAACAAGAACTACGGCTTTCAAGGTGACGCTAAGGTATGGTACAAAGTCTGAGGTCAGAAACTCTGGGTTCAAATTCTACCTTGGCTTCTTGCTACCTGTGGGATCTCAGGCAAGCAGTTTAACCTTCCCCTATGACCCTCAGTTTCCTTATATGAAAAATGAGAAGGTTGAACACTTGAGATCTCTACCAGTTCTAGATCAAAGTTCATATTAAATTCTATGTATGACTGAGATGACCAAAACATTATAAAAATATCCCCAGCCAAATTTTCTACCAGCCTCCACGATCAGCACCCCATCTATAGCCAAATTGTCACTGCCCAACTTTATATGGGTTTAGGGGTTTTTATTTTTAGCCCCTACTTGTAAATTCACAATGTAGGAAATTGATAAGAGTGAAATTTCTGTCAAAGCAGACTGGCAACTTAGCTCTCTGAGATAGAGCAACATTTATTAGCAAGTATCACTTAATCACTTATTTTATTAATCATTTAATATATACTAAGTACTAGGAATACAAATTCAAGCAAGAATTCCCTGCTCTCAAAAGAAATGTATATTTAATGAGGAGAAATCAACACAAAAAGAAAAGCTGCAGGTGGAAGGGCATAGAAGGGGGTTTGTATGAGTGTGTGGTGCCGAAATTGCTGAGAAATGTGGATGCCTATTGGGAGCAACACCCAAGCTCAGGCCAAATAGAACCTGACTACTCTGGGGAAGGATCCAAGTTGGGAGATGGGAAATAGATGATCCTACCTCCAAGGCCAGCTCCTTATAAATAAAGCACAGATTGCCTCTTCCAGAGGCAAATACAGAAATAGATTTGTCTGCAAATTCAATTGATGCTAATATAGAGAGAGCACTGTTTAGGTACTGAAAGATCATCTTTTTGCCCTCATGGAATTTGCAAGCTAACAGAGATGATAAAACATGTACACAGATCCATATAATGCAAAAATTGATTTTGTTAAGGACAAAGAATAGAAGTCCAGTAGTTAATGGAGTTTGAATCACAGCATAGAGTCCTCATATTTTTATTTATAATCATCTTGGGTACTTTGGAAAGAATACTGGATCTCAGGTAACCAGCTTTACAATACTATGGTCTCGAATAAAAGGATAATCTTTTTCATCTTTACCTCTAAAAGGTTAGGGTCACGTAGGACCATCTCCATTCTCAAGCAGCCAGACCTAGAATCTGGAAGAACTAAGTTCAAATACAACCTCATAAAATTAATAGGTATGTGACCCTGGGGGAAGCCACTTTGAATCTATGTTTCCTCAACTGTAAGATGGGAATAACAATAGCACCTACTTCCCAGGAATAACATTTATAAAACATTTGGTTAATTACCTGGCACACAATAGGAGCTTAATTGATATTTATTTCCTCCTTTCCTAGGTCCCCTTCCAGTCTAATATTCTCTACTTCTATTAGAGTTAAATTTCTTTCTACTAGCTTCAACATTCTCTGGAGTTGAAAGGGACCATCAAGGTCCCCTCATGTGTTTAACTCATTTATTTCACAAATGAAGAACCAGAGCCCCAGAAATTAAGTAAATTGTCTATGGTCATTTTCCTGACTGCGGGCAATCCTCTTTCTCACCACCCTGTTCTTCCTTTCCCAGTGATTCTGATTCAATGAAGCCCAGAAATTCTGAAGGTTATTTTCAAGAGCTAGGAAATCTCCACTAACTATATACTTCCTTAAAAAACAAAAGAGCTTCCTCTTCTGTAGCTTAGAAAATACCAGGACCCTCTCAACAACTAAGAGCCCTCCATTAAGAGCAGGCTAAACAGATCCCTAAAATAAGAGGTGGTTAGGATTTGGTATCTTTTTTGGTAAATCTGTCTCTTCCTTTATTGACAAGGGTGAGAAGGTAGAATATCAATCTACCACACATACATAGTTTGGAGGATAAAACAGAGGCTCTGGAATATGGACACAAAGGAAATATTGCTTTTGTTGAATGCATTAAAAAGACATTTTTAAAAGATCCCTCTAAACTTGCCAAACTTCACTGTCATTCTCCACTTCAAAGAGGACAAAAGAACTTAAAAATAATATATCATATTATAACAAAGTAGGAAGAGATTTCTGTGACATACCCTAAAGGGATCCTGAGGATCAGCTAAACTAGTCCAAACCCCTCACTTTTCAGAAGAGGAAACAGATTCTAGTTTAAGGTACTTGCCAAGGTTACACAGGCAAGGAATTAGAGTCATATTCTCTGATTTCAGCATTAGTGCTTTCTTCTACCCTCAAACAAACCAAACACACATTTACTAATTCAATCAGGCTCTGAAGATGAAAAGACAAAACTGAAACCTCTGCTTTCCAAAAGTTGGATTCCAATGCAGAAAATAACTAGTACATATGTAAATCTTAACATATGCAAAGTAAATACAAGGTTGTTTAGGGAGGAACAGGACAAAAACTCAGAATTACCAAGAAAGACTTTATGTCAGACTATAGTATGTTTGAGCTGGAAGGGACTTTAGAAGATAATAATACCTTAAATAGCTGTGATTTCACTTCTTCAAACCAGACTACAAGTGCTCTATAATTTAAATCTTCAAGAATTGGTCAAGATATTGATCATTCTTTTCACCTTGTTTACAAACATGGCCAGATGTCTCCCAAGAATAAAACAACAAGAATAACAAAAATTAAAAAACAGCAAAAAAATCACCTTAAGCCTTATCCTACTCTCCTCTCAAATTGTCATCCATACAGGCTCAATGATTTAGAGTAGCATGGAAAAGCTTATCAAATTAAACTCCCCAATTTTATAGATGAAGAGACTATAGCACAATATTAATAACAGTTACTAAGTGTTAAGTTTTGAAACTCAGGTTTTCCTGATTTCAAGTTTTATGACCTAACCACTAAAAACTACCTTAAGTCCTTTGAAAGCATGAATGCCAAATGAATTCAATATTGTGATGGGACCCTGGCAAATATAAAATAAGCTTAAGATACATATCTTAACTAGAAAAATTTAAATAAAAATCTCACTAAATATATCCTGAAACCAAAGGTATTCATTCAGCAGTCACCTAATGGCTTGCTGAAAGACAAGGAAGCCATAAGAGAACCAACCTAAGTGATAGGTATCTACTAGTGAAAGGGTAAAATAAGGATTGGGAGTGGTAAACAGAAATAGATCCAGGAGAACAATAAATTATAAAAAGCATATTACATAAAAAGTTCATGACATGGAGTAACAATGACAAATTATTCACAGATTACATATGTGAACAGCACACAGGAGTTAGCAAGGATATGGTGTTAACAAGGGGCAAGAAGAGTTCTCTAGTAGAACCTACAATTAATTGAGAGGAAGAAGTCATTAAAGGGAAGACACCAAGAAGTAGGAGTATGGTTTAACAAACTAACCTCAAAATTGGAGTTAGTAGGGGAAAGGGATTACACCATTAACTGGCAGGCTAACCCTAAAAGGAATTTAGCACCCTAAAAAGATACCTATAACAAGGAGAAAGACATCATGAGGCAAAAGTACCTCATGGAAGACTGGCTCACAATTAACCAGGAGAAAGAAGCCATTAAAGGGTAGCCTCTATTAGTGGGAGAGAGTACCTGAGTGTGATTTTAGTGCTAAAAAGGAGTTAGGTTGGGACACTGATACATTGTTGGTGGAACTGTGAACGGATCCAACCATTCTGGAGAGCAATTTGGAACTATGCTCAAAAAGTTATCAAACTGTGCATACCATTTGACCCAGCAGTGTTTCTACTGGGCCTATATCCCAAAGACATTTTAAAGGAGGGAAAGGGACCCACATGTGCAAGAATGTTTGTGGCAGCCCTTTTTGTAGTGGCTAGAAACTGGAAATTGAATAGATGCCCTTCAATTGGAGAATGGCTGAATAAATTATGGTATATGAATATTATGGAATATTATTGTTCTGTAAGAAATGACCAGCAAGATGATTTCAAAGAGGCTTGGAGAGACTTACATGAACTGATGCTGAGTGAAATGAGCAGAACCAGGAGATCATTATACACGTCAACAACAGTACTATATGACGACCAATTCTGATGGACATGAATCTCTTCAACAATGAAATGCTTCAAACCACCTCCAATTGTTCACTGAAGAAAGCCATATACACCCAGAGAGAGGGATGTGAAATGTAGACCACAACATAACATTCTCATACTCCTTGACTGATGTTTGCTTACATTGTGTTTCCTTTATCTGATATACCTTTTGTGTAGATAAGATTTTTCTTGCACAACAATGATAAGTTTGGAAATATGTATACATATATTCGATTTGCCAATATTTTAATATAATTAACATGTAGTAGATATCCTGCCATCTGGGGAGGGGTGGGGAGTTGGGGGGAAAGATTTGTAACAGAAAGCTATGTAAGGGTTATTGTTGAAGAATTACCCACACATATGTTATGCAAATAAAATTTTAAAAAAAATTTGCTGTAATATTCAAGGATATTAAAGGAATGAAGTAGAGCTTTCTTCAGTCTCTAAAGGGTTATCATCAGATTTGGCCCAAACAGACAGAATTAAGTAAGAAAAAGGCAGTGGAAGACTTGGATGCTAGATATAAGAGGAAAACTAAACTAGTAGAATTAACTAGAATAGGTTCATTTCTTTGTTCCAGGGAAAAGGGCAAGAAGTAGATGCTAGAAAACCACTTGCTAGAGATGTTATGAAGGGCATTCTTGTTAGGGTTAGACTAGATCACATAGACAGCTTCCACTTCTGAGACTGTAAAATTCTAGCTTTTTTTGGACATCATTTTCTTCAGAATCACAGATCAACTCTACATTTTTCTCCCCTGAATTTTCTAAGAATCATTATCAACAAACATTAGTCTCAACTAGTTGCTTTGGGAAATGTACATGTATTTCTATGTGAACATACAGATGATGTCTTCAAATGGTTTTGCATATAGCTCAAGGCAGGAAATTGGACTATATACTATTCGGTATTATTTAACAACGAATACTCATTTTTCCATATTTGTCTTGTCTTTCAAAGTAAATTGTTGTTTTTCAAGAATAGGACTCTTATCTTCTGTCTTGTCTGCTCTAGGTAAAAAATATTCAATTAAAAAAAATTCATTTTTTTCCCTTACCATTTGTCTCTCCTTTAGCTATACAACCTCAGATAAGTTCTTTCACCATTGCACAGTGTCACTTATTCATCTGCAAAATGAGGTAGTTGGATTTCTACCTCCCCCTCCCCTAAATGGCAGGAAGTCCAGGTAGTTGGATTTCTAAATTCCCTTCCAGCTTGAACATTCTATTAACCTCCCTTTCAAGGTCTAACATTCTATATTTCCCACTTCTTCTTGTTCTGATGGTACATCTTCTAAGGTAATATGCAGTTCTAAGTTTCTCCAAGCAGAGTCCAATGAACCTCCTCAAAAACATGTTCTCTAATGCTCAGGATAACTGGTTCTCTTTATGATTCACTAATGGAAACAATGAACCATAGCTACCGAAAATAAAGAACACAAATAATATAACCATGAAGACGATAATTTCACTTCCCCAAAATTAAGGAAGTTCAATCTTGCTGTTCTTCCAGTAGTTTTAACAGTAGTAACCCTTGTCACATTAGGAAAGCAAGATCTTTGTAGATATGTAAAAAGCATTAGATTTGGAGCCAGATAACTTGGATTCAAAACCTGGTTCTGCTATTAATTAGCCATCTAAACATGCATATCTTTGGGCCCTAGTTGTCTCATCTGTAAATGAGAAAGCTAGAAATATTTGCATACTTCACTAGGTTGGTTTAATTGTCAAAATCCTGTTATATTTGCATCAATTAATCAACACTGAACACCCACTAGGGGCCAGGACCTAGAGATAAAATACAAAAAGAAACAATCCTGAACCTGAAGCTTACATTCTATGATTCTATTATTCTACATATACTATTTTTATATTATTCATATTATTACAAAATAGAATGCCTTAATGACAGAAAATATTGACTCTCTTATCTTTGAAAGTGTGAAATTTCAGTCTAAGTTACTTTGTTTAATGGCGGTTATTTAGACAAGGGAAACATAAGAGCTCTCTGAACCCACAATTTTAAGTTTGGCTGAGTCATAAAGGCTCAGGGCATATCCAGTTGGCACGACCACAAAACACCAGACCTGGATAGGGGAACGTATGTCAATGATATAAAAGGTCAAAGCTTTAATAAAACAACTACATCAGGCAGCTAGGTGTTGCAGTCGATAGAGCACCAGTTCTATCCTGGTTTCTGAATTCAAATCTGGTATCAGACATTTAATTCTTCCCAGCTGTGTGACCCTGGGCAAGCCACTTAACTCTAATTGCCTCAGCTGAAGAAGAAAGAAGGCAAAAGAAATCTCCAATAATGAAGAACAAAGAAAATATAATCACCAGAATTTATCTCACAAGAGCTTTTATATGTGACATGGTGAAATAAACCAGAGAACAAGAGTTGTAATAAAATTTCAGCAACTTCCTAATATTTACAAAATAAGTAGCAGTGTATTAAGCTGATGAAACTCTGTTTTAAAAGAATTACTAAACTGGTAGATTGGCACACTGACTGGGTAACGTATCTCTTACTACTATGGAGAAAAGAGAAAGATGTGGACCAGATGACAACAGTTTGATGGCTATCTTCAGAACTAAGTGGATGATTACATTCAGAAAACAGTAACATCTTACTTTGCAAAAAGAATTCTTTGCCCCAGTGACACCGGCCTCTTAGCTATTCTATCAACAAGATTCTCCATCTCTCCACTCTACACCTTTTCTTCTGGCTGTCCCCTATACCTGAAATGCTCTTCCTACTTCACTCCAATTACTAATAAACTCCCTAGGTTCCTTTAAATCCTACTTTCTACGGGAAGTTTTTCCTAAGGCTTCTAATTCCAATGCTTTCCCTCTTTAAATAGTTTCCTAATTGTCGTGTATATAGATGGTTTTGTATATATTTGTGTTAACTGCCATACCCTACTCCCCAATTAGATTGTAAGCTTCGAGGAAAAGGATTCTTTTACTTTTCAGTATTTAGCATAATGCTTCACATATAGTAGGAGTTTAATAAATTTTTAGTGAATTAAATTGGATTATCAACTCATTGTCAGTTTAGATTTCCAGTGGAATAAGCTCAAGGATTCATTCTTGGTTCTGTGCTAATATTTTAACAATGGCTTGGCTACATATATAGATGCCATGCCTATCAAATTTATAGATGACACAAAATTAAGTGGGATATCCAACACAACAAAGTCAAAAAACAAAATAATCTTCACATGCTGAAGCAATAGGCAGAAAAGGATAATTTAATATAAAAGAGGGATTGATGTAGAGTCTTGGATAAAAAAAAAATCAGATTTGAAAGAACAAGGTAGGAAAGGGAGGAAGCATATGGTGTGCTCCCCTTTTCCCCTTGCATGGAGGAACGTCTACAAGGAGATTTGAGAGACCATTTAGATGTTGGATGTGCTATCATGAGAATTCTTGTTGTCTATGGGTTGGATTAGAGAAACATTATGGCACAGTGAATATACTGCTTAAGTATGGAAGACCTACATTTGAATTCTGCCTTTGATATTTACAAGCTCTGTGATCCTCAACAAGACAAGCTCAATTTCACCATTTGTAAAGTATTATAGATTAGAAAGCCACAGTCTGTTCTAGACATACAAGTATACCCTATCACTGGAAGGCCAGTGAAGTCTCATCCAACTGTTAAAAAACTACAAGATTATTTGACAAGGCTACAATAACCAAACCAAAATTCTACAATATGTCACAGAAATCACAAAATCAAGTTAGAAGAGAACTGAGAATTTAATACATTAAATCAGCATCAGGTTTCATTCATCTTTATCTCTTCTTCCCACCTATCTAGTTTAACACCCAGCACGTGCTTAAAAATAGATATCTGGTGAACTGGGAAAATTTTAAAGTACATAATAATAATTTGGCATGAAATCCCAATCAAGACAAGGGCTTAGTTGAGGAACCTTCAATGAAAAAGTTCAGTCTGGAGAAGACCTTTACTACCAGGAAACAGGCAGTACTAAAAGGACAAGCTGGAAAGAAAACAAAAGAAAAGAAAAAAGGGAAGGGAAAGGAAGGGAAGGGAAGAGAGAAAAGAAAGGAAGAGAGAAGAGAAGAGAAAGGAAGAGAGAAGAGAAGAGAAAGGAAGAGAGAAGAAAAGAGAAAAGAAAGGAGAGAAGAGAAGAGAGAAAAAGGAGAAAAGAGAAGAGAGAAAAGAAAGGAAGAGAGAAGAAAGAAAGGAAAGGAGAAAAGAGAAGAGAGAAAAGAAATGAGAAAAGAGAAGAAGAGAGAAAAGAGAGAAGAAAGAAAAGAAATGAGAAAAGAGAAGAGAAGAGAGAAAAAACTGGCCAAGATGCCAGTTTGTGGCATAGTTCCTTTGGTGAAATCTATGGATTCCTTTTCAGAATAATGCTTTAGAAGTAATAAAATACATAAAATTACAAAGGAAACTGGTAAATTTGCAATATAATTGTGAAAATATTTTTTTTTGTTTAATAAAGCTTTTTAT
The DNA here is from genome assembly GCA_023553655.1 of Myrmecobius fasciatus. NCBI lineage: Eukaryota > Metazoa > Chordata > Mammalia > Dasyuromorphia > Myrmecobiidae > Myrmecobius > Myrmecobius fasciatus. The sequence continues at coordinate 651,631 of JAJPUD010000206.1, read as the reverse complement.
TTGCAAAACATATGAGTGACTTTTCAACATTGACCTTTGCAAAAAAAAAAACTTTTTTTTCCAAAGCTTTTCCTTTCCCTCCCCCCGCCCCCCACCCCTAGATGACAGGTAATCTAAAACATGCTAGATAGGATAAATTATATGACAAATACAATACATGTATACATATCTATACAGTTATCTTACTGCACAAGAAACATCAGATCTAGAAAGAGAAGAAAAAAAACAACCTAAGAAGGAAAACAGAATGCATGGAAATATTCACAGAAAGCATTAAAATACTGTGTTGTGGTTCACTCTCAGTTCCCACAGCCCTCTCTCTGGATGTATATGACTATCTTCATCGCAGAACAACTGGTTTGAATCACATCATTGTTGAAGAGAACCATGTCCATCAAAATTGATCATCGTATAGTCTTGATGCTGTGTATAATGTTCTCCTGGTTCTGCTGATTTCACTCAGCATCAGTTCATGCAAGTCTCTCCAGGCCTCTCTGAAATCCTCCTGTTAGTCATTTCTTACAGAACAATAGTATTCCATAACATTCATATACCATAATTTATTCAGCCATTCTCCAATTGATGGGCATCTTTTCAATTTCCAGTTTCTTGCCACTACAAAAAGGGCTGCCACAAACATTTTTGCACATGTGGGTCCCTTTCCCTCCTTAAAAATCTCTTTGGGATATAGGCCCAGTAGAAACACTGCTGGGTCAAAGGGTATGCACTGTTTGATAACTCTTTGAGCATAGCTCCAAATTGCTCTCCAGAATGGTTGGATCCATTCACAGTTCCACCAACAATGTATCAGTGTCCCAGTTTTCCCACATCCCCTTCAACAGCTATCATTATCACTTCCTGTCATTTTAGCCAATCTGACAGGTGTGTAGTGGTATCTCAGAGTTGTCTTAATTTGCAATTGTGAAAATATTTAAAAGCAACATTGCAAACAAAAGGTTAAGAACTACAGTTTAAATGCTTTTTAAAGTCCAAAATTTCCAACTCTGAATTTTACTTTTCTTTAACTCTGCTGCAGAAAGTCTCCTAGAATGTAGAGCTCTGATAATCTTTCCATTAGCACCATTAAACAAGAGACCTTCCCCCAAACAACTTTCACCTCTCAGAATCTTGGTTCAGTCAGAAAGAAAAAAGGGAAGTAGGAATAAGGAGTCTTGAGCTTCTTGCTTCAGCTATGCTTAGAAATGGCTATTACCTTGGATCAAGTCATTTCCCTGATACTCATTTTTGGTACAATGGAAGAAGTACTGAATTTGGAGAGAAGGGAATTATCAAAATTTTGGCTTTGCTATAACAAGTAATTCTGAGCCTCAGTTTCTTCACCTGTAAAATGAGTTTAGAAAAGATGATTTCAAAGGTCCCTTCTACCTGTAAATTTACTTTTTTTTTTTAAGGTTAAACACTTTTTTTTTATTAAAAGCTTTTTATTTACAAAACATGAGTGATTTTTCTACATTGACCTTTGCAAAAACTTTTTTTTTCCCAAGCTTTTCCCCTCCTTCCCCCCACCCCTAGATGACAGTTAATCTAATACATGCTAAATATGATAAATTATATGACAAATCCAATACATGTATACTTATCTATACAGTTATCTTACTGCACAAGAAACATCAGATCTAGAAAGAGAAGAAAAAAAACAACCTAAGAAGGAAAACAAAATGCAGGGAAATATTCACAGAAAGCGTTAAAATGCTGTGTTGTGGTTCACTCTCAGTTCCCACAGGCCTCTCTCTGGATGTATATGACTATCTTCATCGCAGCACAACTGGTTTGAATCACATCATTGTTGAAGAGAACCATGTCCATCAAAATTGATCATCAGTTTTCCTTCTTAGGTTGTTTTTTTTCTTCTTCTCTTTCTAGATATGATGTTTCTTGTGCAGTAAGATAACTGTAAAGATATGTATACATGTATTGTATTTGTCATATAATTTATCCTATCTAGCATGTATTAGATTACCTGTCATCTAGGGGTGGGGGGTGGGGGGAAGGAAAGGAAAAGCTTGGGAAAAAAAAGTTGTTTTTTTTTTTTTGCAAAGGTCAATGTTGAAAGGTCACTCATATGTTTTCCAAATAAAAAGCTTTATAAAAAAAATAAATAAATAAATAAAAAATAAAAAAAAAATCTCTTTGGGATATAGGCCCAGTAGAAACACTGCTGGGTCAAAGGGTATGCACTGTTTGATAACTTCTTGGGCATAGTTCCAAATTGCTCTCCAGAATGGTTGGATCCGTTCACAGTTCCACCAACAATGTATCAGTGTCCCAGTTTTCCCACATCCCCTCCAACAGTTATCATTATCATTTCCTGTCATTTTAGCCAATCTGACTACCTGTAAATTTACAATCCTAAAATGATAGTGTTGGGTACTCTGATATCTAGGAATTCTTCTACCGCTAATATTTCATAGGTCCTTTAATTCTTCATATTAATTAGCATGTCTCTCCCCTCCCCCACCCCCCAAAAAGGAGGAGGGATCCATTAAGACACATCAGCTCTTTCTGTACTGGCAAAGACCTGGAAATTCAGTGGATGTCCATCAGTTGGGTTATGACTGATTAAGTTATGGAATATGAATGTAATGGGATATTATTGTTCTACAAGAAATGATCAGCAGGATGACTTCAGAGAGGCCTAGAGAAACTTGCATGAACTGATACCAAGTAAAGTGACCAGAACCAGAAGAACATTGTATACAGCATCAACACTGTATGATGATCAACTATGAGGGACTTCGCTTTTCTCAACAATGTGGTGATTCAAAGCAATTCCAATAGACTTGGGATAGAAATCCTGTCTTGGGGAGAGAAAAAAATTTAGGGTTTAAATTTTTAAATTTACACTTTTAGTGTTTAAAAAAAAAGAGTGTTGAAGACTCTCTTTACTTGAATTTGGAAAAATAAAATATTATTGAGAAGGGAAAAAAAGGAAAGAAAGCATTCAAAACAAGGGAAATAATATCTTCTTGTATATTACCTTGGTCAGATCAATAATTTTGGAGTATACCATTAAATTTTGAGTACCACATTTAAAAGAAAATTACAAATTTGAGTATAATGACAGGAGAAAAAATGGGTAGGTGAGGGGCCTGATATCATTCCACATAAAGATTGGTTGAATAAAATGAATTGGATATGTCTATATAGAAGAAAAAAAACCTATGGAAAGGAAAAGCATTACTTTTGTGGTTGTTTTCTTCAAGTAGAGGAAGGACTAACATGAAAGAGGGTTTGGATTTATTCTGCTTTGACCAAAACAAGGCACAACTAAATAGAAATGATAGAGGCACAAAATTAGGCTTGGGGTAAAGAAACACTCCCTAACAAACAGAGGTACTGCCTAGGGAAGTATTAAGTTCACCCTCTCTTAGATGTTTGTAAAAGAAAGTTAAATGTTCTTAAGGATACTGAGAAGGGAATTCTTTGGTTAGTTATAATTGGACTAGATGATCTGTGAGGTCCTAAATTTCTGTGAAAGAAAGTCTCAGATTCTGTTTGTTACCAAAAATGAACTGATGGAAAAGATCTTGCCCCTTGTTCTCCCAACAAATGGTCTTCTCGTTCAATTAAAAAAACCTCAGGAGACAAACAGTAATATAGTCATTGTAAACAAGCAAAATATTCCTGCCTTACTGACATGTCCACTCATAAAAACCAACCAAGAGAGAAAAATCTACCCAGTCCAAAGTAAGTCATACAAGTGTCCTCTGCAGAGGCACTGATATCAATTCCAGATTTCTCAGAGATTGTCTTCCTCCCCCCTAAAACTTAGAACCAGCTGCACCCATAATCTCTCAATAAAATTACCCCAACATCTCCAGGTTATATACCAATTAAATATAGCTAAGTTGGCCAGCTCTTTGTACTTTATTTTGAGATATAAGAGGTATTCCTTTTCAACTTTCACCTAGGCCATGAAAGTGATGTAATCTGAAGAAAGACCAAGAATAGACTTGAAAAGTGTCTCTGCTCTCCAAATTCCACCTTGGATCCATTACCAAAGCAGGACATCTGGTGGGATTTTTGGTTTTGTTTTAAGCCCTAGGTTCTCTCCAAAAGAAAAATCATGACTAAGTTAAATATAAAAGAGGGCTGGGGGATTTTTTCTGCCAATCAGCACACATGCTAATTACTTCTTCATTACTCACCACCCCAAAAGAAACTTCAATTGAACACTGGATTTATTCTTCAAGATTACAACCCTAAGAAAAATATCATTTTTTTTATCCCTCATACTATCATCAAAAAGAATAGAAATAATGTTGGAAATAAGTGCCACTCCCAGACAGAATGAGATAAATAATAATCTGAAAATTGAATTAAAAAAAAATAAGGTGGGTGAATCATGACTTTCCTAGTTTAAAGATAAAGGGTCTTAATATAACTAAACTAACTGTTGAGCAGAAAGAAAACCAAAATTCCACCATTCACTGCCAAAGACTCTTAGAAAGCAATCAGAAACAGACTCTCTTGTTAAGAATTATTACCCTAAAATAGTTTTGCCTGAAATCCCAGGATAATTTTCTAATTTTAGGCAGTCTATTGAGCCACCCCACTATCACCATCATTACCACTTGAGAACTGAATAATTTTTCTACTTGTACAGTCACTCTATTTTTGAGATTTTTGCCTCTTCACTAAGTCTATCCCAAATGTAAAAACAACAGTCTTTTTATAAATACACTATTCTTAATAATGTAGTCTAATTCTAAAATTCCTAGATTTCCACAAAATCCTTAAGTCACTATTTATAAGAGTAAGTTCTATGGGCTACTCACTTCATTTATAGTGTGTACTTTCAGAGATTCTGATACCAGAAGATAACAAATTTAATCTGGTCCAAGGGTTTTGGGTTTTTTTGTTTTGTTTTGTTTTTTTTGGGGGGGGTTGCTTTTTAAAATCATATTTCAATTTAATTCAACAAAAAGTTACTTTAGTTACTTGTTAGTAAGTACATTGGGCTCATGCTTGGCACTGTAGAAAGATGAGGATGACTGTAGCTAAGGTTTGCTATTCATTTGATCCTCACAAAAATAACTCTGGGAGATGGATACTACTATTATTCCCATTTTAGAGATGGGAAAATTGAAATAGATGGAAAAGGTGAAAGGAATGAGAATTTATAATTTATAAATAAAATATAACACCTACTATGTGTCAGGCACTGTTTTAAGAACTAAATTTTTTATACTGTATAAATATTATCTAATTTGAGGTAGCACACTTTTTTTAATAACTGAGGAAATCAAGGCAAAGTGTCTACAGCTGAATATGAATTCAGATGTTTTGATTCTAAGCCCAGTGCTCTATATTTACTATAGCACCTAGCTACTAAGATGAAAAAAAACTCCCTACCCTCAAGGAACTTATTATTATTTCATAGTACAGGAATTATCTACACACAAATCAGATATGTGGTGGAACATGACAGGAGAGGCAGCATTCATGTAGTAGATATGAATGTGAGCTGAGATCAATGACTAGCTCTGCTGCTAATTACCATATAACTATATATACAATTAAAAGGGAATTGGAAGGGAACTCAGAAGGCAATTAGTTCAAACCTTCAGTCCCTAAGGTCAAGGTCACAAAGGTAAGCAATAGAAGAGCTCAAGATCTGAAGTCAAGTTCTCTAACAGGAGTATTCATTTCATAAGGAAACTGGAGTCTAGGAAGACCAAAGACTTCGCAAGGTCATACAATGACTGATCATCAAGAAATTGTCCTGGAATCATACAGAATCCTCTGGTATCAGAGCCACCCGGCTAGCTTTTTTATTTTCTCCCCAGTCTCTGGACAAGTCTCTACCCCTTAGCCTCAGTTTTCTCATCATCACTCAAAATAAACTAATCTCTAAGATTCCTTCTGACTCTAAAGTGCTTAATCCTAGAAGAAGAAAAAAACAAAAACAAAAAGAAAGAAAGTAGCCCAGGAAAATCTGAGTTAAGAGATTATTAAGCAACTACCACTTACCTACAAGGTAAAAAGTAAAAGGAATACAGTCAATATAAGAAGCATTTAATAAACACCTACTACATGCCAGGCACTCTCCATATAACAACGTAGACTGTTATTTTGCAAAACTTTTTTTTCTCCACTTTGCAAAATTGTTTTTCTTTATTACAAAGATTGATATGGGAGAGTGGAGAGGCAGGGATAGAGAGTTATAATATGAGCAAATGACATCAATATATGTTTTTAAAAACAAAACTTTTAAACATTTTAATGTGGAATTGTAAAAAAAATTAAAGAGTTTAGGCTAGATGATTCCTAGTGTTCCTTTCCTGCTTGAAGATTTTATGCACATCCAATAAATTAGGATAAGTATTGTAAGGTTCATGTTTAGTTGCCTTAAATAATTATAATCAATCAAATGGTGACATCCTTGAGCTTCTAATTAGACTATTATATAGTAAAACACATCTTAGCTGTCTTTGTGGCCTTTCCAAGGACTGCTCCCTAATATAAAATAAGCAATTTCAGGAATATAAGCTATATAATATAGTAAGAATTATTCTTGGAGACTCTTAAGAAGGTAAAAAGTCATCCAATGTTTTATCACCTTAAAACTCCAAAAACAGAATAGATTCATCTAGGAAGTCAGAATTCTTACAACTTCAGAGTACTGCAGAAAAGACAAAGAGGGGGTCTGGAGCTGCACAGTTTACAACTGCCATACAGTCAATGGGAAAAAAAAGAACTACCTTTAGGTCTCTGTGAAAATAACTATGTAAGCTGAGGGAGCAGATAAGAAATATGGTGTAAAAAATGATAGTAAATTTAGGTAACAGATAAACAGGAACAGAAAAGTGATAGCTGGCAAAAGAACTATCAAACAAGCACAGAGGGTAAACAGACTGAAAGCACTTAATAGGGGAAAGTTCCAAGCCATATTATAGGGACCATATACTCACATGACGTTCTAAATGATGAACAATCATTTAATGGTTGAATTATGTTCAGTACCCTGTTTCAGTTTGTTTTTTAAGAAAGAGGGTTTTACCAATTCCAATTGTTCAGTGAAGAAAGCCATATACATCCAGAGAGAGGGATGTGAAATGTGGACCACAACATAACATTTTCATGTTCTCTATTGAGGTTTGCTTGCATTGTATTTCCTTTATCGGATTATTCTTTCTTGTAGATACGATTTCTCCTGAACAAAAAAATGATGTGTGGCAATAACTATACATATATTCAATTTAAGTATTCTAACATAATTATCATGTAGTGGATATCCTGCTATCTAGGGGAGGGGTGGGGAGTAGCGGGGGAAAAATTTGTAACAGAAAGCTTTGTAAGGGTTAATGTTTAGGAATTACCCATACATATGTTTTGCAAATAAAAAGTATTAATAAAATTTAAAAAAGGAGTGGAAAAAAAGAGGGTTTTAAAAAAAATTCCCATCAAATGTTAATATAAAGTTTAAGATATGCCATTTAAAAAAAAAACAGCAAAGATAAATAAATAAGATATGCCATTTAAAAAAGCTATTTATCCCTTACTTCTAGTTATCTGAAAAGTTTTTTAGGTAGAATGGCTCTCTTTCATCTAAAATTTCTTTTCTACCCAAGATAGTAGAAGAACAGTAGACTTGGCTGCTAGATAGTACAGTGGACAGAGCAAGAGGCTTGAAGTCAGGAAAACCAGAGTTCAAATCCAGTCTCAGATCTATGTTAGCTCTATGACTTCACCTCTATACTTCAGTTTTCTCATCTGTAAAATGGGGATAAAAATGGCACCTACTTCCCAGAGTTGCTGTGAGGATTAAATGAAGTAATTATTATAAAGAACTTGAGAGTGCCTGAGACACCATGCTATATAAATGTTATCTTCATTAAAATGGGATTTTTTTTTTTTCCTGAGCAATTGGAGTTAAGTGACTTCAGGGCTAGTGCTCTATCCATTGGGTCACCCAGCTGCCCATCATGATGGGATTTTTTTTTTAAACACAACAGGGGAACCTCATAGGCCCAAGGAAAGCCTCCACATCCTCATCTGCACAATGGGAACAATAATGTTTAACCTACAAACTTCAGAAGTTGTTGTGATGAGGAAAGTGTTCTGTAAACCTCAAAGCACTTCCTGTTCTATTTCTCTTCCCCTAAAGATACTAAATGCAAGTCCTCAGCAAATTCAGCAAACCTATGCGATCAGCGTTCACAGTTTTAGTGTACAATACAGGGGTGAGGGAAGGAAGGAGAGGAACCACACATGACACAACCATTTCATTTTTCCTATGCAGGCTCCAAGAAGTCTTCCCTTAAGGCAGCCCCCTGGGACCCCCACCTCAAATAGGCTACTCCAAGCATTCCACAGAGATATCATTCTGTGGCTAGAGTTCACAAACTTTCTGTGTGGTCAGAGATCATTCTGAATTATATCTTCTCCCCTCTCCCTTCTCAAAGACCTCTTACAAAGTGAATGAGATCCACCTCCCCCTCATGCACATCTCCTTTCTTCTCCTTAGGAAGATTCTCAAACCCAGTTTTAGGTGACAGATTATATCTAATATGTTTCTGGCATTCTAATTATCCCATTTCCCCACTCCCCCCCAAAAAAACCTTAACTGAGTATTCATATCTGTTATTTAATTCTTTAGCTATTAGATTTTCCACTACCAATAAGGGTATCACACTGGTCACCCAATGACTTTTTTTTTTTTTTTTTTAACTTCATTAGGTAGATTTTAGAGGAGGGATTAATGAGGAACTTGTTAGGGGTGTTTAAAGTGAGAATTCCTTTCACTTGGGGGTTGGAATAGAAAGCCTCTGAGGTCTTCAACTCAAGGTCAATGGGAAGGGGAAGTCATTCATCAATGCTATCAAGTTCTCATGCCCATTGCTTCCTTTTGAGGAAGGAAGAGTGCTACGACCTTGGAAAGATTAAGACACAGTCTCAGGGACACTATGCCTACTTCACACATGGATGGACTGAGTAGTTAAACACTTCACATGGCTATTATGTTGAAATGAGAATATTCATATAAATCACTTTACAAAGTTAAATCACTATGAAAATGCCAATTAATGAGATGACTTCATTTATCCAGTCTTAAAGCAATTTGACTAAAAAAAAAAAGTATACCAACTCTCTCTAAAACAGAGTTTAGTCAAAGAAAGTCCAAGAAAAAAAAAAAAAAACAGTAATATAACAGAGAAAACACACTGGATTTCATGTCAGACAGTCTAGGTTTGAAATCTGACTCATAATGAGATCTAATTCCTAATTAATACCTAATTCCACCAATATTTAGCTGTGTGATGTTAGGCAGGTGCCTTGCGCTTTCAGAGGCTCTTATATTTGTACAAAGGAGATTCATTTGTTGTAAGAAAAGTATTTTAAAAAACATAAACCATTATTACCACATGGCTATAATAGTAGTCTTATTTTCCCTGTAGGGAGACAATTCTGAAATCCTGGGAATCAACTACCTCCACACTTTGCCTCAGACTTAGCAAAGATGCCCCAAAATATGAATGGAAAACTAAAGAACACATTGCGGGTTCAGAGGGTGGAGAATGGAGGTGAGTTAATAGTCCATGATAGGAACTAAAACCTAACAACTTTGCAAGTCTCCAAAATCTGATAAGGTAATTTTAAATTGTTGGATTCAAAGATGATCAACACATTTTAAGGGAGAAAGTAAGCCATCTTTCCCACATATCAGACATATACTTTGCAAAATCCAGAACCTAGATGAAAACTGGTCAGGCAGAAAAGAGATGAGATTGAAATAAGTTTTAGGAAATTCTATGTTTGTGAAATTTTTCCACAAGAATTTTTATTTAGGGACCAATTTGGGATACCTTGGAGTCACATTTAGGAAGGCACTGAGGGCAGCTAGGTGGCGCAGTGGTTAGAGCACCAGCCCTGAAGTCAGGGGGACCTGAGTTCAAATCTGGTCTCAGACACTTCCTAGCTGTGTGACCCTGGGCAAGTCACTTGGCCCCAATTGCCTCAGCAAAAAAGCAAAAAAAAAAAAAAAAAAAAAAAAGGAAAAGGAAGGCACTGAGAAAATGGAGTGGCTCCAAAGTCAAGAGTCTGAAGATGGCAAAAAGGAACATGAAACCAAGATCACATGGAACTACAGAACATCAAGGGTGAAACAATCTGAAAAGGGATCATCCAAGCCATACTCAAATATGAATTTCTTTGACAATATCTGACAAATGGCTGTTCCCAATGTTTCCCATTGAAAAATTCAATGACATGGCCTGTTCCACTTCTGCATTCCAATGATTAACCTTTTTTTTAAATGTTTTTGCTTTCCCCTCCTAATATCAAGCTTTACTCTGTCATTTCTATGAAATGGGAGATGTTCAAGTAAAAGAAGGAAAAATGTTTAGCCCAGTGAAGACAGGAAGGGATATGAGAGCTGTTTTCAAATGTTTGAAGAGGTATCACATGGTAGAGGAACTGGGCTTATTTTGTTTGGCTCCAAAGCACAGAGCTGGAACCAGCAGGTAGAGGTTACAGGGAAGCAAACTTTGGCCTGAAATATTGGGGGTGGGGTGGGGTGGGGTAGGAAGGGAGGTTGGTTGAGGATTCTTACTAGTTACAGCTGACCAAAAGCAGAGCAGGCTGCCTCAAGTGGTAACAAGTTCCCCCTCATGAATGGCAGAACTTCAAGCAGAGAATGAAGAAGCCTTAAGAGGGATTCGTGATCAAGCACAGATGAGCTCAGAAAACCCTTTTAGTTATAAGTCACGGGGTCACACTGACACTGTCCCATGACATTGTGTTGGCAGAGTTACTGCAGTGGTTTGCCATTTCCATCTCCAGCTTATTTTACAAATGAGGAAACTGAGGCAAACAGGGTTAACTAGCTCACCCAGGATCACACAGCTAGGAGGTGTCTGAGGCCAAATTTGAACTCTGATCTTCTTAGCTCCAGTAACAGCACTCTTATCACCTTACTGCCCCCAAGGGCCTAATCAATGGATCTTAATCTTCATCTTGAATATTTTCCCACTGGCTCTATCAGCCCCAACTTCTATCCTTAGTCATATTACTGCCAAAGTCCTACTGAAAGGGCACTGGAAACTGAAGCCTAAAGTCAAAAGCTCAAGATCATACAGGAAGAGAAGCTGCAGAGCCAGAATTTGAAGCCTAACCTATGGCTAAAAAGTATTTACCCATCTGATAGGAGATGCAAGAAGCAGCAGCAATGGTGGGAGGGAAATGGAAAAACGAGGAGCCAGACTATGGCAGAGAAAATATAGCAGAGACGGGAAATAATAGGAAACTAACTGATGTGTGAAAGTAAGAAGTGGCTTTTAATAGTTTTCGAATAGCACCTTCAGCAACAAGTAAAACAGTTCATCAACAGGGCAGGGCAGCTGTCCTCATTTAAAGCTTTTTTCTATCGGGAAAAAAAAAAAAATTCTAGCCCCTTCCAACTGGTTTAGAAAATGGGCACCCAGGACAGAGAACAACATTTGAACCTGAGGGAAAAGGCATAAAAACAGAAGGTTACCTTCACTATACATACACACAAGTAGATTCCCAAACCACAGTACTTGCAAAAAAAAAGGATTTTTATCTGTAGTCTGATTTAAGGACAGGTGGTGAGGAATGGAGGGAGAAACCACATAACCACCTATGGCTTGTAGCTTGGAACTTGACAAACCGAAAATTGATTATAATCAACGATATTATAATATCTCAGAAAATATTTTACTGAACTGCAAATGATTAGCTATAATAAAAATCAGCCTTCCAGCTGATTCCAAAGATCACATATTTAATGGGCAGAAGTGAATCTTATCCAATAACTACGTTTCAAATGAGAAAACAGGCACAGAGCTATCAGATCACGTATATAAGGTAATGAGTTAAGAATAGGGGCAACATGCATATGTGTATGTGTGTGTGTGTAAATCTGATATATCTTCATGTACAATTATTTGCATATTGTCTCCCCCATTCAAATGTGAGCTCCTTGAAGGTAGGAACTATTTTTGCCATTCTTTGTATCCTTAACCCTTAACACAGTGCCTGGCATAAACTCAGCCCATAACAAGTGCTTGAGTGTTACTGAAATGCCCTCTCTAGTGCTCAGTCACTTTATTTGCAACATGAAGGACTTGGGCCAGATGACCCCTAAGTTTGGCTTTTGTAACTATTTAATATTAGATTCATGAAAGACTTGATTGAGGAACTGGAACAAATAGCAAAAAAAAAAAAAAAAAAAGGAGAATTTGGACTTTAATGATCCATGCTTCCATTGTTCACCCTCCTCCTGGCACAAGTAAATGGGGCAATGTTGTTTGTCAATCCTTACTCCTGTGGGGGGAAGGGGAATAATAGATTTAAAGATCTACTGAGGTAGGCTAGATGCTGTTGGGGCTGCTGTTCAGTCATTTTCAGTTGTGTCCAACTCTTTGTGACCCCATTTGGGGTTTTCCATTTCCTTCTCCAGCTCATTTTACAAATGAGGAAACTGAGGCAAACAGTGTTATGTGACTTAACCCAGGAGAAAAGTCTGAGACCACGTTTAAATTCAGATCCCCCTGGCTTCAGACACAGCACTTTATCAACTGAGCAGCCCTACAGTAGCTGGATACATAAGAATTCAAGTCTCAACAGCCCAAATTTCTATTTTAAATACTTTGTGAAACTGCTGCCACCACACTACACTGAAGAGGCAGTTCAGTGTAATGCAAACAGTACTGAACAATGCAATGCAAACAGGTCTGAAGTCAGAAAGCCAGGTGTGAAAATCCTGTTTAAGACTTCATAGTACCCATGTACTCACCCATGTAAGACCTCTCTGGGCCACAGTGTTCTAATCTATAAAATGAGTTAATCAGATGTTTTCTCAAATCTTTTTCAGCCATGAAGTCTGAGATCTACAGGGACCATGGAATCTTGAGAATGTACAGACAAGAAGAGAGAACTAGGTCTAAGACTCTCACAAATGGTTCCAGAAGGACAAAGCTAGTGAAAAGGGAGGCAAGAAGAGGATTCTACTGAATTTTCGAGAGGAGAAAGGCAAAAACCTCCTTGACTTGATTCCTAGACTAGTGCAGCTGGATTCACTATTACCAGAGGGTCCACAAGCTAAGAGGTAGGAGAAAGAAGAAAAAGCAGGGGTTGCCTCTCCAGTACATCTGGAGACTGGACAAATGAGCACTTGATTTTAAGCTCTGGTAGCCCCTCTGACTCCACTTAAGACCCCAATAAGGGAAAAGATGTTAGCCATAAACCAGATCTCTCACACCTCAGTAATCATCTGAAATCAGCCCCAGGATCCCAGTTCTCTAAAGTTCAGAATATGTGATCATATACCACTCAAGTGCTCAGGATGGGACTTGAAACAGTGGATTTTCGATAGGAAAGAAGGGAGAAAGGGAATAAGCAATTGTAGAGTATTTACTATGAGTCAAGAACTATGCTGAGCACTTGTTACAAATATGTGATAATCACAACAACACTGCAAGTCAGGTGCTACTCTTATCTCCACTTTACAGTTGAGGAAAGTGGCACATAGGAATTAAATGACTTGTCCATGCTAGTAACAATCCGAGGCTGGATTTGAAATTAGGTCTTCATGACTCTAGGTCAGTACTATCTCCACTACAATACCGCTACATCTTCTAATAAATAATAATGCTAATAAATGTTCGTTGATTTTTTTGGTTGATTTTATAGCTCTGTTTGAACTAATCTTTTAGCTCTTTTCTTCAAAATCCCATTTCCTCTGGTATAATGTTTTGTTTTGTCTTGTTTTAACATGAACTGGCTCAGAAAGAGATTCCATATGCAATCCAATTCCATATGCATTTTTAAAATTAAGCCTCTACTAACTACTCAGGAATCCTCATAAGGACTTCACTAAAGCCTGAACTTCCATACTACCTACAGAGAGAAAAAGATGTAAGGAATGAATTAGTAGTAATTAATAACTAGTGAAAGGTTTGGGGAGATAAAAGAATGGAGATGCTCAGCCTACTTTTAAAAATATATAATTTGCCAGGATGCTTTTATTAATTGCCTAATTTGTATAATACACTCTAGAAATGGACAAAAATCAAGTGGTCTCTTATCCTCGGGGTCCTTACATTTTATGAACGATAAGGCATGTACACAAATAAGTAAATACAAGGCCATTTGAAAACCAACAGCTCCACTAAGAAGTATTGTTTTCCAGAGGGAAGGCTTCATTCATGAAGGGAGCAGTAATCTGAGCAGACTCTTCAAAGAAGGTAAGAATTTTTAGAATCTCAAGTGCATTTCACACATGTACTATTCAAATGTATGGAGGTGAGAAGTGGGACGATTAGTACAGAAAACAAATGGTAATTAATTTTGACTACAACAGAATTCATAAAGGAACTTTAAAAATATGGCTGGAAAAATTAGGCCAGATTATGAAGGCTTTTAAATGCCAAGTTAGGCAATTTATAGTTTATCCAAGAGGCAAGAATGGGATACTTACAGTATATTTAAAAATAGGAAGGAGATGATGAGACCTGTGCCTTAGGACAATTACTCTGACAGCAGAAAAGTTGGCATTGGAGATGCCAATTAAAAACCTATTACCTATACACCCAGAAAGAGGGACATGAAATATGGACCACAACGTAACATTTTCATGATCTCTATTGACATTTGCTTGCATTGTGTTGCCTTTCTCTGATTCTTTTTTTTTTCTTGTAGATAGGATTTTTCTTGCATAACTTCTCAAGCATTTCAACATTATTAACATGTAGTAGACTTCCTGCCATCTAGGGGAGGGGAGGGGACTGGGGGTAAAATTTGTATTGGAAAGCTTTGTAAAGATCAATGTTGGGGAACTACCCATACATATGTTATACAAATAAAAAGCTTAAGAAAAAAAAAAAAACCTATTACCAAACAGCCAAGGGAGAAGTAATGGGGGCCTTAGTTCTGGTACTAGCTAGGGAACTGGAACTAACAGGATCGATCTGAAGGATGGTATTACTGCCCACACTGTAATCTACTGGAAATGAAAAGGTGAAAGCAAAAAGTCATAAGTCCAGAGTTACAAATCAGGTTGACTAGAAGCATGGGTGCAGCAATCAACAAAAATCATTGTAACTATGGAAGAAAGGTTTAAAGGAAAATTTTATAATTCTTCCATTTACCACATTGTAGGCTCACTATTATCTGAACCTATGTTAATCAAATAACTTCATCCTCTCCACAAATTCTCTGCTGCAAATAGTATTTTATTTTTCCAAATACATGTAAAGATAGCTTTCAACATTCATTTTTGTAAGATTCTGAATGCTAATTTTTTTCTTCTGATAAGCAATCTGATAAGAGGTTATCCATGCACAATACCATATTTTCACATTTGTCATGTTGCACAAGAAAAATCAAATCAAAAGGGGAAAAAAAATCAAAAGAAAGAAAAGAAAAAGCAAACAAACAAAAACAACAATGGTAAAAATAGTATGTTTCTATTCACATTCAGTCTCCATAGTTTTCTCTATGGATGCAGATGGCATTTTCCATCGCAAGTCTATTGGAACTATCTTCCACCTGGATACTTTAAACTATTCTCCCCTTCCCTTCAGAAGCTTTCTCTGCCATCTTTCTGTCTATTCAGAATCTGTTTCCCTTCCAGACTGAGCTTAAGAGCAAGCATTTAGTGTGCTCATACAAATGATCCTTGCTTATCTTCAGCTTGTAAATATTTAGACTAAACTCATCGCTTAACAGGGGAAAAAACAAAAACTCAGAGAGGTTAAGAGTCTTGGCCAAATTCTCACAAGTAAATAGAGGGCCTGCCTGAATTCAGACTTCTAAACTCAGACACATATTCCAATTCCATGCTGGTACACCATACTACTTTCTAGTTCAAACCATTCATTTTATCAAAAAGGAAGAAAAGTTATTTTCCCAGGGTCAAGCTGTTAGTGCTCAGGGTCATTTCTTTTTCCCTGGACGAACACAGTGCTAATAAATCAGAGTATCAGTAAGGAAAAGAAATAGCTTTGCATTATGGCTCACTATCTTGCCACAACTTGGCTCTGGCTCCTGCTTGGACTTTCAAATTCCTCTCCTTGGACCAAGAACTTAGCATTGTCTAAGAACTCCAAGTCTTCTTTCCAAGAGATAGTCCAGTATTCCTCAATTGGTCTAGGCACTCCTCCATTACTCTGCCATTATATTCTTGAAGCTGTCAGCTTGAAGGCTTAGGCATTTCCTGATATTTTATTCCTACTTCTGGCTTCTGCCATCTCTTCCAGACCTTCTGGCACTAAATCCAATGTTGTTCAAGATACTTACCTTAATTCGGTTTGTTATCACTTGAAAGTTACTAATCTCTTTTATTTGGCACTTAAAGCCCTCACAGCCTGATCCCAACTATAACTCTAATAGATTTCTTATATCCTCCTTCATACACTGTATACCTGCCTTCCTATTGTTCCTTAAATATGATGGTCCATCTCCAGATAACAGGCAGTGCCCTGTGTCGGAAATCTCCTCCTCCTCCTCCTATTCACCTCTTAGATTCTCTAGCTTCCTTAAATCTTGAGCTAGTATAATTCCCCAACTTTTATCTCCTGAAGCTCTACTACAAACCCATATACTCCAATAAGAACAGTCTATTCACAGCTCCTGAAAAATGATTGGTACATTCCTATTTCTAGGTATGTGCTCACACCATTTCACTTAATTTCAATTTCTGTTTCTTCCCTATCACACTTTTAACCCAAGTGTCATCTGCTTCAGGAAAGCTTCCATAACATCTCTATTCACAATGATGCTTCCTTCGCTTCTCCAAATTCCTATAGGACACTTCTGGCATATGAAAGACAGTAGGTATAGGGTCAAAAACCCTGAATCAAAATGTTTCTTCTGACATTATCTGTGTCATCTTGACAATTTCCTGGACCTTAGTTTGCTCACCTGTAAAATGAGAGAAGGGACAGGAAAGCCTATATGGTCTCTTTCAATTCTACAGCCTTTATACCCTCAGTATTTAGCACAATGCCAAGTATATGGTAGGCACTTAATAAATGTTTTTCTCTAATTCTCTTATTAATTATCATATTATATACTTATGTCTTTAAGTCCCAGAAGGTTACAAGCTACTTGAGGTCACAAGTCACACCTGCTTCTAATACAGTAAAGACAGTATTAAATAGTGAAAGAATACCATCAGATGTAGGACCATGAGTTCAATCCTATCTTTGACACTAGCCAACCTGAGCACATAGCTTAACTTTTTTTTTTTTTTTTTTGCTTTTTGCTGAGGCAATTGGGGTTAAGTGACTTGCCCATGGTCACACAGCTAGGCAATGTTAAGTGTCTGAGACCATATTTGAACTCAAGTCCTCCTGACTTCAGGGCTGGTGCTCTATCCACTGCGCCATCTAGCTGTCCCTATAGCTTAACTTATAAACTTAAAAATCACTTAGAAAAAGGAGGATAGCTTCAGAAATACTTATCTAGGTACTTGGTATCAGACACTATGTTGGATGTTTCACAGGGCTGTTATCCAAAAATTTTTTTGTAAAACATCATGTGCTATAAAAACTTTCCGTTTTAATATTGGCATTATTATCATTACCTTTTATATCCTACAGATTAAAAAAAACTTTATCTTGCACACAAACATGTGAGGAAATGCCCACCAAACAAGTGTCTTACTCAAGGTTGCACTTTAGACTAATGCTTGGGTCTCCTTATTTGAATCCCAGACTCATTTTCTACTATTTCACAGTGGGTCTCAGATACTTCTTTTGTGGGTTACATATGGTTTTTCCAGCCTTTCATGATCTCATGATCCCTATATAGCAAGGAATTCTTAAAATAGAATTCAGAAACTGCTTTCTCCCTGCCCCCTCAACATTTTGACAACTACCATTTCAATATAATTGGTTTTCTTTGTAATCCTATGCTGTTATTTTAGATATTAAAAAATATTGTCCTGAGATGTGGATAAAATACCAGCCCTGGAGTCTGGAGGATCTGAGGACAAATTTGGCCTTACTAGCTGTGTAGTCTTGGGCAAATCACTTAAACCCTCTCCCCCCCCCTTAAAAAAAAAAAAAAAAAGGACAAACACAAAAACTGGAAAAACAAGACAAGAAGATGAAGTGGAAAGAGATCTCAATTTGAAACTAGGTTCAAACTCTGACTCCAACTGTTTCCTAGATGTCAGAGTCGTCAAAGATCACTAAACTTCAATCTCCTAATATGAACATTGGGAAAAACAACTTTCATACTCCCTAAAGTCTGAGGTGTCTAGGAGCAAAGCATTTTATAAATGTGAAATGTTATCATACAGGGAAGTAAAAAGGAGGCACCAGCAAGGCAAGAAATACCAGAGAAGTTCAGGTATTTACAGGGGTCAAGTAGGAAGCAGGGCAGGACAGGACAAGAAGAAAACAAGTAAACAAAAACATCTTCAAATCAGTTATGGACCAGAAAGGAAATGGAAGAAAACAAGTTCTGAGTATTTTTCCATTTTAATGCAAACCAAGATATTTCATCATCTTTTCAGTGTCCCCCCATGCAACCACTTCCCACACATCACTATCCTTGTCATAGTTTGACAAGGAACTTTCCAATAGCAAGGTCTAATAGCAACTAGTAGTGGATATACATATGCTTTAATTAAATTTTATTATCACATGCTAAGTGAAGCCAGGAAATTGTAGGTATTAGTCCCTTAGTCTCAAAAACTTTGCATATTCCTTGATCCAGCAGTTTCATTACTGAGTCTATAACCCAAAGAGATCATAAAAGAGAGAAAAGGACCTACTTGTGCAAAAATAGTTGTAGTAGCTCTTTTTTGTATGGCAAGAAATTGGAAACTGAGTAGATGCCCATCACTTGAGGTATGGCTCAATAAGTTATCTTATATGAATGTAATGGAATATTACTACTCTATAAGAAATGATGAGCGGACTGATTTTTTTTGATGTTTTTTTTGTTTGTTTGTTTTTTATTAATACTTTTTATTTGCAAAACATATGTATGGGTAATTCCTAAACATTAACCCTTCCAAAGCTTTCTGTTACAAATTTTTCCCCCCTACTCCCCACCCCTCCCCTAGATAGCAGAATACCCACTACATGATAATTATGTTAGAATACTTAAATTGAATATATGTATAATTATTGCCACACATCATTTTTTTGTTCAGGAGAAATCATATCTATAAGAGAGAATAATCCGATAAAGGAAATACAATGCAAGCAAACATCAATAGAGAACATGAAAATGTTATGTTGTGGTCCACATTTCACATCCCTCTCTCTGGGTGTATATGGCTTTCTTCACTGAACAATTGTAATTGGTTTGAAGCACTTCATTGTTGAAGAGAGTCATGTCCATTAGAACTGATCTTCATACAGTACTGTTGTTGCCGTGTACAACGATCTCCTGGTTCTGCTCATCTCACTCAGCATCAGTTCATGCAAGTCTCTCCAGGCCTCTCTGAAATCGTCCTGCTGGTCGTTTCTTACAGAGCAATAATATTCCATAACATTCATATACCATAATTTATTCAGCCACTCTCCAACTGATGGGCATCTACTCAATTTCCAGTTTCTAGCCACCACAAAAAGAGCTGCCACAAACATTCTTGCACATGTGGGGCCCTTTCCTTCTTTTATGATTTCTTTGGGATATAAGCCCAATAGAAACACTGCTGGGTCAAAGGGCACAGTCTGATAACTTTTTGAGCATAGCTCCAAAATGCTCTCCAGAATGGCTGGATCCGTTCACAGCTCCGCCAACAATGCATCAGTGTCCCAGTCTTGCCACATCCCCTCCAACATTCATCGTTATCTTTTCCTGTCATTTTAGCCAATCTGACAGGTGTGTAGTGGTACCTCAGAGTTGTCTTAATTTGCATTTCTCTGATCAATAGTGATTTGGAGCACCTTTTCATAAGTTTTAATTTCATCATCTGAAAATTGTCAAGCAGACTGATTTTTAAGAAAGGGAAATAATTTTCTTAAAGTCACAAAGAGGCTTAGAGAACTGTTAGCATCAAGGGAGGATTTGAATGCAGGCCATCTGATTTCAAATCTTGTGTTCTTTCCACAACAGCATGGTCCCTCAATTATCAAAATTGATAATTTTTCAACTGGAAAATTTCCAAAAGAAAATTCTACAACTTATAGACTGTTGAGTTTAACACCCCTTTCAGGGAAAATTCTGTAATAGATCATTAAATAGATGATTTGTAAACATTCAGAAAGGGAAGGGATCATCACCAGGTAGGAGCATTTACTGAATGGGCATAAACCATGAAAGGGACCATAGTGTGAACTAACTTCAAGAATCAGTCTTGCCTCTTGTCACACTGAGTGTGGCCCTGAGGCAAGTCACAACATTTTTTTTTTTTTTTTGCTTTTTGCTTTTTGCTGAGGCAATTGGGGTTAAGTGGCTTGCCCAGAGTCACACAGCTAGGGAATGTTAAGTGTCTGAGACCAGATTTGAACTCAGGTTCTCCTGACTTCAGGGCTGGTGCTCTATCCACTGCGCCACCTAGCTGCCCCCACAACATTTCAATAGCCCAAAAAAACACTATAAGACTACAAAGTTACACAAAAACTGGCCATCTGCAAAAATAAGGGCAATTATTTGCCCTTTGGAACTGAGAGTTCCAAATATCAATGAAATCATGAGTCAAAAAAAAAAAAAACTTACTTAAGTAACCTCAATTCCCTTCCTGATGGAGGTGCTAGACCCATACATGCTACAGTCATACAATCCATGCTGCAGATGAATTTCAACAAGGATTTGACAAAGTATCTCATGACTTCCTTTGGGGGAAAAAGTTGAAAAGATGTGAATTAGATGGCATGTATGAAGATTCAAATAAGATTAACTATCCAGAACCAGAGAGCATAAAATAGTGAATAGTCAATGTGGTAAATATTTGAAAGAAGGGAATGTTTGAATAATTATATAAGTTAAGGAAAATTAAAACAAACAAACAAACAAAAAAACTTATAATTTAGTGAAGCTCGGGGTTGTGATTAGCCTAAGAAAAATAAAACAGAGCAGAGAAACAGATTGTAAGGCATAATTATACAGGGGTGGGGACTGTCCAGGCTCACTAACTGTGTAAAGGCCCACAAAATCATTTGCTAAGGTAACCATAAGCCAACAATGAGCTGAAAGCTAGGTACAACAACCTCCTGCTGCTTGAGAATTATAAGTTGATAATTGTATATGGCTCACAAATGATGCCATAAATATCCAAATGGCCTTTGGCAGAAAAAAAGGTTCCCCACCCCTGACTTATAAAAAGGGAATGGATGATGAATCAAAAGGGAGGTATCAGGTGTGACCCACTTGCTGAAGAGAAAGGGATGGGCAGAAAAGGCAGTCATCAAAAAAGAAGGAAAAAACAGTATATAGATTTAAAAACGAAAAGAGGGAAATCTGATGATGGTGATACAGAAAAATCAAAATGACAGGTTTTAGAACAAAGTTCCTTCCAGTAGTGAAGGGACAAATACAAAACAAAAACTAACATTAAGTAACAGTAAGGATGGACATGCCAAATGAGTTAAATCTATATAGAGACAAAGTCACCTGTTAAAGAAAGTGAGATTTCAAGGCTGAAATATATACATATTTAACAATTAACTAAGCAATCCACAAAAACTCAAACAAATCTACTATCTTATCTATTTCTGCTATTCTTCATATAAAATCTGGCTCCTTGGATGCTAACTTTTAACTAATAACTTCTCCTGAATATATTTCCTAGATATTTGTGGTGTCATCTCGTAGATCTTAAAAAGACTTTCAAGGTTGAGGGAAAATAAACATTAAAAGAAAATCATATCAGAATTTCAGATTATCTAGTCTAACCTGTCCGTGAACAGTAATCACAGTACCCGGAAACAAAAGTGACCATATTTCACCAGCCTAAGGGCCATCTGAGTGTAAGAACTCTTTCATTCCTGAGGCAGTCCATTTCACTTTAGGATATATCCAATTATTGTTTCCTCCCTTACACTGAGCCTAAATCTCTGTCTCTTCCATTCACTGTTAATAGTTCTCTCACTAGTGCCAAAAACCCCAAGTGTATACCAAGTCATGCCAAATGAAGAGATGGTCATGTCATAAGAAATTAAAAGGAAATTTGAGGTTCTAGTCTCTGGAGCAAACTATGCCATCTCATAAGTACTAACATGGAGAACAAATGCAAGCATATGGCAACTTCTGCCAATCAATGTTATAGTCTTAGATTTACAAGTGGAGGGGAAAACCATGGAATTCAATCCTCCTCATTTTAATGAGGAAACTGAAGCAAACACAACTATCACCTTAGAAAGGTCTATCTGAAGCAGGGTTTGAACACAGATCTTCATGAATCTAACTGCATCAATCTATCAACTATACTGCTCAGATAAACATCTGATAAACTCAGATAAACAAATAAACATATTAGCATATTGCTCAGATGAACAAATAAACATATTAACATCAATAAACATTATCAAGTTCATTTGTTGTGTGACAGACACTTCGAGGCAGGCAAAAATGAACTCAATCACCATCCTTAAAAAGTTCAGGGAAAAAAAACATGTCATATGGAAGTACAGACCAAATTTAAAAAAAAATTTTGAGGACATAAGAGCATTTGGGGAGAATCAAGAAAAGCTGTTGATTTAAGAAGTAGTCCTTGAGTTGAACTTTAATGAAAGTATGGAATTCTAAAATGCACAAGGAAGGAATGCATTCTAAGTATGGGGACAGAGTCTACAAAGAGTTGGAAAGGGAAGATAGTCGTATAGGAAACAATTTGACCACTCCATAGAATGCTGGGGAGGGAATGAGAAAGAAAAAAAAATCTAATTGAAAAATAATTATTTTGGAAAAAATAATTTAATTTATTTAATAAAGAAGTGGAAGTGAAAGGTGATTGAAGCTTGAACTAAGGTGGTGACCAATAGGAAGAGAGAGGGGGTCAGAGCTACTCTAAAAGTAACTCTCCTGGAAGGTATAAGTAAGAAAGTAAAAGGGGAAAGCTGTTGTTGCAAGATAAAGCAACTTAGTAACTATATGGAGAGAGAATTAAGACAATTCTAAACTGTCATCCTAGAAAATCATGAACTTAAAAAGGAAATAGGAAAAGTTCAGTAGTTCAGGGAAAAGACGAGTTTTATGCTGTACATAACAAAATCTGAGATGGTTCATAAAGATGACAATTAAACGGTAGGAAAGGAAAAAAGGGGGGGGAGAGTACAACAGAGGTGCTCATGGCAAAATGTCATTTATTCTCTAAGTAAAGAATGGGGATGAAGTTAAATACTTATCATGGGCCTGACACTAACTAGAGATACAAAGAAAAAAATTAAATGGCCCCTGTCCTAAAACAACTTACCATTTTATAGTTTTATTTCTATTATGTTACTTATACACAGAATATATCCATGGTCCATGTAGAAAAGAAATGATTTTAAATTATCTTTTATGGGACCAATGTCAATATTTTATAATCATATTATATTCATATGTATATATACACAGAAGCAAGCACACATGTCATTTACATATTATCTTTTCATACTGCCAAAAAGAGACAAAGCTATGAAGACTTAACTTCCCAGAATGGGTCTCTTCTTTGATCCTACTGTTCAGAAGCTAGAACACATTTCAATTAGTCCTGATCAAAAGTGGCTGAATTTCTTTCTTACAAGATGGATTTTTTTTTTAACCTCAGTCAACTTGGAGCCAAATCTGATGAATAAAGTGGGGAATATAGCTGAGAAATGCTATTTTTGAACTAAAAATAAAGGGGATATAAGTAGAAAGAAATTACAGCGACTCATGTTCTTTCTAATGTTTTACCAGTGTCTTTTGTATGAATGATTTTCCTGTGTGGTTCTGCAGTATTTTCTCCCCAAAGTAGACATATTTTGGTCAATTTCATCATCAATACAATAAGGATATGAACTTCCAAGTTAATTACTCTGAAAAGGATAAGCTTCATGTGAATGATTTCTGATGTATTCATAGAAAATCTCCCATACATTACATTAGAGCAGATGTTCTTAACCATGAATAGATTTCAAGGAGTTCCTGAACTGGGACCAAAAAAATTATATTTTTACTAACCTCTAAATGAAATTTAACATTTTCTTCGATTATAAATTAAAAAAAAATAAAAACTATTATTCTGGGAGGGATTCCACAGACTTCACCAAATTATCAAGGGGGTTCATGAACACAAAAAGGTTAAGAACTTTTTTTGCTTCAGTCACACCCAAAGTGTTTGTAAAGAAATTCCCAAGGACACACACACTTAGACTCTACAAAGAGTAGCTGTTCCAATCCAGTTTTGGCCATATAGCAAACAACCTTCTTGGGGAAATGTTTGGGGGGGAACATAACCATAGAGGAAATGAATTTATTTCCTTAAAAAGAAGAAAATAACCTTAGCTAGCCATGTGAAAGTTTACATAAGAGGACTAAATTGCACTCTGTACCACATGAGGCCTATTTTAAAGAAAGTTTAGGGGTCATGTTGGTGGTTCACAAATGTGCTGTGCCAAAGGTTGTCATCTGGGGATTGCTAGAACAAGGGGATTTCTACATGGCATTTTCTTTCAAGAAGTTCAAGAGTACAAGATATGTAGGGGCTCTTATCTTTGCCATATTGCCAAGAGGCAGGGAAAAGGCAAAAAGCAGGTATCATCATTACTGCTATCTTCTGTAAACCACCAGGAAATAATTAACTGCTGAGTGGTTTATGACATGACTGGTACAAGTTAATGGACCTAGAGCCAAGAGGCAGGAAATAAATTATTCATACTTAGCCCTCTGACCTAGAATCCTAACAAATTATTATTTTTTCCCACAAGAAAGAAAAAGGGCTTGAAATCATATATATATATATATATATTATGTTCTTTCTCCTGTAATTAGTATTTCACTATCACAGTGGGTTGGAGGGAGGCAAAAGTCTTCAGTAACTTTGCTGCTTCAGGGGCCCCTTTTATTTAAGCTCTAGCATTTCCTCACCCAATGTCAATGGATCAAAGTTCTTACAGATTCATAGAAATCATAGATTCATAAGTGGCAGAAGAAGCCCATGGGTAGGTACTATAGTGCTATTTGTATATGAAACACAAATCACTTCTATAAGCGGTGAGATGGCTCAGTGAATGCAACCCTAGACCTAGAACCTGGAAGACCTGAGCTCAAATTCTGCATTAGTCACTTAACTAGTTGTATGACTCTTGGCAAGTTACTTAACATGTTTGCCTCATTTCCTTACCTGTATAAAGAAATGAGAAAACATTTGTAAAGTGCTTACATGGTGCTTGACACAAAGAAAGTAGTAAATGCTTATTTAAAGAGGAAAAAAAAAAAGGGGAGGGGAGAAGGGGGGCAAATAGCTGGTGCAATGGATAGAGTGCCAGCCCTGAAGTCAGGAGGACCTGAGTTCAAACCTGACCTCAGACACTTCCTAGCTGTGTGACGCTCAGCAAGTCACTTTATCCCAATTGCCTCAGGAGGGAAAAAAAATTTGGTCTCTATAGTTGAGTAATACTAGTGTGAGGAGCACATTACCTTTCCTAGGTAGCCTGCATTTGGAGTTAGGCTATATCTATTTATCAGGTTTAACTAGGATCATTAAAGGGCCTCAGTTTCCTCCTGAAAAATGAGGCTTGTTTTGGTTTTTGTTGTGTTGTGTTTTTGTTTTGTTGTTTTGTTTTGTTTTGTTTTTTTAATCCCCTTTGGCTTTAAAATCCCAGGATCCTAACATAACTTGAGTTATTATGATTTCAATCAGGAGGTATTCTGGTCTCTTCCCTCTCATAACCTCAGGAATGTCAAGTGGCTCCAGGAGCAAGTCTTTTAATTGCACAGGAGATATCTTCCTGACACTAGGCACAGAATTCTATCCACAGCCTACCTGTTATAAGCATTTCAAATTCAACATTCAAAACATAACTCATCAATATTACCTCCTAACCCTCCTTTGTTCCTATCTTCTCCATATCTTTCCACATCTGTTCCTTTCTCTCCACTCAGAAAGCCACCAATTCATTCAAGCTATTATCAGCTCTCACTTTAACATAGTGTCTGGTAAATAGTAAACACTTAATAAATATTTTAATCTTTCTCTGTCACTTCAACTATTGAGGTGCTCTCCTTGTTGGTCTCTCTACCTCAACTATCCTCACCCCAATACATCCTCCAAACAAGTGGCCAATGTTATTTTCTTTAATCACATCACTCTCCAGAAATTTAGAGGTTCATAATGCCTTTATGACAAAATACAAATTACTCTGGCAACAAAAGACTTTAATAATTTAATTATATTAATTAACTAAATCATAATTATATTATTACATTATATGATATACTAAGTATTTGAATGCATGTTAATTTAATTTAAATAAATTATTTGAAATCAGTGACTGTCTATCTTTGTATGTATAGCATCTAGCACACTAAATATACCTAATAAATCCTATGTGGAGCTGTTTTTTGCTAAAAATTACTAGTTTTTTAAAGCACTATGGATTTGTACTTAAAAATCAATTTATCAATAAACACATATTAAGCAGCTGCTATGTGCCAAGCTCTGTGTTAAGCAATGGGAATAGAGAAAAAAAACTGTTCCTGCCCTGAAGGAGCTTACAATCTATAGGACGGAGAGAAAATGCAAACAAATATATATAAAGGAAGCTATATAAAGGATAAAAGAGGAAATTAATTAACAAAATGAAGTCACTAGAATTAAGGGAGTTGGAGGAAGGCTTCCTGTAATAGTTGGATTTTAACTGGCATGTAATAGCAATCTGTAAGAAGCCTTTCTCTGTTCTTCTCCAATACCAATATCTTTTCTCTGATATCACCCTAAAATCTTGTTTGTGCATAATTGTCTAAGAGAGGAGACAACATGCAAACAATGAGCACTGGAGTTTTTTTGTTTTGTTTTGGGTTTTTTTGCCTTTCATGTCCCCAGTATTTAGCACAGTGCCCAACGCATAAGAGGTCTTTAATACATGTTTGTTGACTCACTAACTAAATGTATATTAAATTGAATTTGGAATTAAAGGAATATGATGCAACCCCATATCCTACAGTCAGTTAGACAAGACAGAGGGTTATAGATATCATGTCCAGAGTTGACAGATGAATGTCTCCTTGCTGAAAAAGTCAAGAGACCTATGTCACTAGATTAAAGAGTACCTATTGGGAACAAAGGAGTGAGAAAACTGAAAAGGTAGGAGGTGAATAGGTCATAAAGGGCTGTGAATGCCAAACAGAATTTTTATTTTTGATCCTGGAGGCAACAGGAAGCCTCTGAAGCAGCAACCCAGTAAAAGGTACATCAGACTATAGAGAGTGGTCACTGGAAGCCCAGGTACTGTAACCATTCCCTCTGTCACCACTACCTGAATTCCAGAAAATATTCTCCTTTATATCATTTGACTTCTAAAAAAACATTTCCTTCAGTGAATCTCCTACAGTGATATAGCCTGCTGTTGGTCAAAGCTTCGTACACTATGGGTCAGGACCCCATATAGGATCATGTAACTGAAAACTTCATCAGGAAAAGCTGCTGAATACAACAGAATTTCCCTGTTCTTTTTCCTTCTGTTTTTTCCATGAAGGCTTCCATGCTTATCTATGCCTTTACTGATCTCCCTCTCTTCAGAAGGCATAGGACACTTTTGTCAATTCAACTGAGCAAACATTTGACATAGCCTAGGTGCCCAGCAGTTTGCCTCCAAAGGTGGACTCAAAGTTTTGTTAAGACATACTATCTGCTGTTATGGACCTGACTGCTTTCACTAAGAGATAAGACATACAAATAGGTAACTGCTATATACAATATTACATGATAAGTGCATTAAAGCAGCACAGAGCAAAGAGTTATGTAAGTCCGAGGAGGAAAAGGTATCTCTCACTGTTTAACAATTAAACATTTCATGTTTTAGATATATTTTGGGCAGTATTACCTGCTATTTAATGCACAGATGTACTTTTTTTTTTTTAAATTAAAGCTTTTTATTTGCATAAGATACGTATGGGTACTTCCTCAGCATTGATCTTTACAAAGCTTTCTGTTACAAATTTTACCCCCAGTCCCCTCCCCTCCCCTAGATGGCAGGAAGTCCACTACATGTTAATAATGTTAAAATACTTGACAAGTTTTTGTGCAAGAAAAAAAAAATCAGAGGAAAAAAAACACAATGCAAGCAAACATCAATAGAGAGCATGAAAATGTTATGTTGTGGTCCACATTTCATATACCTCTCTCTGGGTGTATATGGTTTTCTTCACTGAACAATTGGAACTGGTTTGAGACATTTCTTTGTTGCAGAGAGCCATGTCCATCAGAGTTGATCATCATGTAATATTGTTATTGCTGTGTATAATGATTTCCTGGTTCTGCTCATTTCACTCAGCATCAGTTCATGCAAGTCTCTCCAGGCCTCTCTGAAATCATCCTGCTGGTCGTTTCTTACAGAGCAATAATATTCCATAACATTCATATACCATAATTTATTCAGCCACTCTCCAGTTGATGGGCATCCATTCAGTTTCCAGTTTCTAGCCACTACAAAAAGGGCTGCCACAAACATTCTTGCACATGTGGGTAACACACAGATGTTCTATATCCTCACTTGGATTACAAATTCCCTGAGGGCAGAGGCTGCAATTTATCCTTTCTATCTTCCAAGTTATTAAGCTGAATATAAAGACTTAAATAAAAAAAATTTCATCAGGTCTGCAGTCTGTACCCCGTCTTCCCTTTCCAATTCAAAAACAATGAGTTGGTGAAGTTATATTACTGCAATGGCATGATCATGTCATTCCTCTACTGAGAAAAGTTCAAGGGTTCCTCATTGCCTACTCAATCAACTCTTAAACTTCTTGTACTGGTATTCATGATCATCCCCATTTGGCTTCAACCTTTATACTCCATGATAAGTCCACTAAAGAGGTACAGAAAAAGGGGCCCTTTTGTGGACTGTAAGGGAAAGTTGTTTCTAGGAAGAGCCACATTTGAGCAAACCTACTATTCCATAGCCCATTCTTTTCTTAACTTCTAATCTCTTAATAGTTTACAATCCAATCCCCAATATATACATGTCTCATGTCCTCCTTGACAACTCATCTCTACTTGTTAAAATCTTTTGCTCTCTTCCAAGTCCAAGTCAGAAAATACCATCCCACCCTCACCTCCAGAAGGCCCAGCTGAAAGTCCTCACACACTCTCCCCTCTCCCCTCCATTTTGTCCTTTTATTTTTTCTAACATATCACTATCACAATACTAGATGCCAGTGGCAACCAAAGGCAGTACTAGGGTAACCCACAGATGACAGAGACTCTCAACTCAATAAACTACGGAAGATCTGTGTCAAGGGAAAGAGAGACGTGGTGGACACAAATGGCTGAGCAAGATGAATGCAAAGAATTTCAGGTAAAGTGATGCAAGAAATTTAAAAGAGAAATCACTTTCATAGGAGGGTTCATGAGAAAGATGACCTCTAAGTACCCAAGTTAAACCTGGAAGAGATTTCAGCAAGTGGAAGTGGGAGGAGTGGTGGAGGGGTAGCAAAAATGTTGACTTTAACCATGAACAAAGGGATGGGAAGGGAGAAATCAAAGCAAGAATGAGGGTCGTGGGGGGGGGGGGGGAGGAAAGGGGAGTAGAGAGACATACTTCGTAGCAATATTTATGTATATATACATACACATATAATAGAGCATATGTTATATACATATATATTAAGTATATATACATATACATATAATAGAGCATATGTTGAAAAAAGTTTTGCATATCCTCAACTGTAAAATGGGGATCATAAAATCACTCAACACTATGGCACTTATTTGCTAGGATTGTTATGAGGATCAAGTGAGATCTCTGAAAAGCACTTAGCACAATTCTAGGGAGAGCAGTAGATAGGGGTAGAGTCTGGAATCAGAAAGACCAAAGGTCAAATCTGACCTCAAAAGTTTATTAGCTATGGAACCTTAGGCAAGTCATATAATCTGTTTGCCTCAGTTTCCTCAACTGCAAAATGAGGACAATAAATACCTCCCGGGATTATTATGAGAATCAAATTGGATAACATTTCTAAAACTCTCCTAATAGTGTCTAGCAAACAGTAAGTACTATATAAACTCAAGTTACTATTCTATTAAAATAGAATAGTAAAAGGTCAGGCTTAAATTAAGTTAGAGCAAGACTCTGGGTTGCTTTGGAAACAATTTGGCTTATCCTACAGCTTCTTAATATTTTCTCCAGAAGAGGAAAAACCATTAGAATGTGAGCAGAAAAGAACATATAGATATATCTCCTGTATGTTCCCAGTTATATATTGTTTCCCCATTAGAAATGGGAGCAACAGAGATTCTTTTTGCATTTCTCTGTATTACCAGGCCTAAACACAGAGCCTGGCACATAAGCACTTAATAAACGATGCTGACAGACTGAACTGGTAGGATGGGAGATACTAGCCTCATCTTTACATCTCATATCCCTAAATGAAAAGAGAACTGTGATGGGAACGTTGCTCTGGCAGGACAAGATGTCCTTGAGATGCTCAGGGCAATCGACTCCACCCTGTTTTGGCCTCTGGAAGGGTACCCACTGATCACTTGCAGACCTGCTTCAGAAAGATGAAGAAGTGGGTTTACTTTCAGTCGAGCGATTTGCTGGAAGTTGACTAATAACATACTCGCTTTTACATAAGGAAAAATTCAGGATACAGTAAGTGAATTGTGCATCATGTTCAAGATGATTTTATTTCTAAAGAGCCAAAAGGCTATTTAATTAAGCTTTTCAGAAGGTCCCAAGGCAATGATAAAGGGGTTTTGGTTTTGGTTTTTTCTTTTACAGATCGGGAGTTTTTGATTGCTTCAGTCTAGGGCAAAGCTTCCTAAATCACATGCTACAACCCCATAATAGGTCACATAACTGAAATAGGGGGGTGTGGGTGTGATAAAATTATGGATTATCATTAACAAATATTTGATCTGTATACCTATTTTATATATCTATATATACAGAGAAGTGTAAAATAGGTGAAAAGGGGTGCCAAGTGGAAAAAGTTTTAAGAAGTCTGGTCTAGGGAACTCCTTACTCCAGAAACACATTTCAGGAACACATCTGTTGCTTGGGAAAGTGGCTTAAGTCATTAAGAAATTAAGGAATTGCAGATGACATGATGGTATATTTAGAGAACCCTAGAGACTCAACTAAAAAATTACTAGAAATAATTCACAACTTTAGCAAAGTTGCAGGATACAAAATAAATCCACATAAATCAGCAGCATTTTTATATATTACCAACAAAGTTCAGCAGCAAGAGATACAAAAAGAAATTCCATTCAAAATAACTGTTGATAGTATAAAATATTTGGGAATATACCTGCCAAGGAAAAGTCAGGAACTATATGGACTAAACTACAGAACACTTTCCACACAAATAAAGTCAGACCTAGTCAACTGGAAAAACATCAAGTACTCATGGGTAGGCCAAGCGAATATAATAAAAATGACAATACTACCCAAAGTAATCTATTTATTTAGTGCCATACCAATCAAACTCCCAAGAAATTATTTTACAGATCTAGAAAAAATAGTAGCAAAGTTCATTTGGAAGAACAAAAGGTCAAGGATTTCAAGGGAATTAATGAAAAAAAAGGCCGATGAAGGTGGTCTTGCTGTATCAGATCTAAAACTATATTATAAAGCAGCAGTCATCAAAACCATTTGGTACTGGCTAAGAAATAGAGTAATGGATCAGTGGCATAAGATAGGATCACAGGACAAACTAAGTAATAACTATAGCAATTTAGTGTTCGATAAACCCAAAGACCCCAGCTTCTGGGATAAGTACTCACTATTTGAAAAAAACTGCTGGGAAAATTGGAAACTAGTGTAGAAGAAATTAGGGATTGACCCACACCTAACACCACATACAAAGATAAGATCTAAATGGGTTCATGATTTGGATATAAAGAGTGATATTATAAGTAAATTAGAGGACTGTAGTAAAGTTTACTTCTCAGACCTATGGAGAAGGAATAAATTTATGTCCAAAGAAGAACTGGAACTCTTAATTGAACACTAGATAGATAATTGACTATATCAAGTTAAAAAGTTTTTGTACAAACAAAACTAATGCAGACAAGATTAGGAGGGAAGCAATAAATTGGGAAATCATCTTTACATTTAAGGGTTCTGATAAACGCTTCATTTCTAAAATATATAGAAAATTTTCTCATATTTATAAGAATTCTAGCCATTCTCCAATTGATAAATGGTCAAAGGATATAAACAGACAATTTTCAGATGATGAAATTAAAACCATTTCTAGCCATATGAAAATGTGCTCCAAATCACTATTGATCAGAGAAATGCAAATTAAGACAACTCTGAGGTACCACTACATACCTGTCAGAATGGCTAAAATGACAGGAAATGATAATGATGAATATTGGAGGGGATGTGAGAAAACTGGGACACTGCTACATTGTTGGTGGAACTGTGGACGGATCCAGCCATTCTGGAGAACAATTTGGAACTATACTCAAAAAGTTATTAAACTATGCATGACCCTTTGACCCAGCAGTGTTTCTATTGGGCTTATATCCCAAAGAAATCTTAAAGGAAGGAAAGGGCCCCACATGTGAAAAAAATGTTTGTGATGGGCCTTTTTGTAGTGGCTAGAAACTGGAAACTGAATGGATGCCCATCAATTGGAGAATGGCTGAACAAATTATGGTATATGAATGTTATGGAATATTATTGTTCTATAAGAAACAACCAGCAGGGGAAAATTGGAAACCAGTGTGGGAGAAATTAGGGCTTGACCCATACCTAACACCACATACCAAGATAAGATCTAAATGGGTTCATGATCTAGATATAAAGAGGGACTTTGTAAGCAAGTTAGAGGAACGTAATATAGTTTATCTCTCAGACCTGTGGAGATGGAACAAATTTATGTCCAAAGAAGACTTGGAACTCCTAATTGAACACCAGATGGATAACTTTGACTATATTAAGTTAAAAAGTTTCTGTACAAACAAAACAAATGCAGACAAGATTAGGAGGGAAGCATCAAATTGGGAAATCATCTTTACATTTAATGGTTCTGATAAAGGCCTCATTTCTAAAATATATAGAGAATTTTCTCATATATATAAGAATTCAAGCCACTCTTCAATAGATAAGTGGTCAAGGGATATGAACAGACAATTTTCAGATGATGAAATTAAAACCATCTCTAGTCATATGAAAAGTTGCTCCAAATCACTATTGATCAGAGAAATGCAAATTAAGACAACTCTGAGATACCACTACACACCTGTCAGATTGGCTAAAATGACAGGAAAAGATAACGATGAATGTTGGAGGGGATGTGGGAGGGCTGGGACACTAATACATTGTTGGTGGAACTGTGAATGGATCCAACCATTCTGGAGAGCAATTTGGAGCTATGCTTAAAAAGTTGTCAAACTGTGCATACCCTTTGACCCAGCAGTGTTTCTACTGGGCCTATATCCCAAAGAGATCTTAGAGGAGGGAAAGGGACCCACCTGTGCAAGAATGTTTGTGGCAGCCCTTTTTGTAGTGGCTAGAAACTGGAAACTGAAGGGATGCCCATCAATTGGAGAGTGGCTGAATAAATTATGGTATATGAATGTTATGGAATATTATTGCTCCATAAGAAATGACAAGCAAGACGATTTCAGAGAGGCCTGGAGGGACTTGCATGAACTGATGCTGAGTGAAACGAGCAGAACCAGGGGATCATCATGCACAGCACCAACAGTATTACATGATGATCAATTCTGATGGACATGGCTCTCTGCAACAAAGAATTGTCTCAAACCAGTTCCAATTGTTCACTGAAGAAAACCATATACACCCAGAAAGAGGGACATGAAATATGGACCACAACGTAACATTTTCATGATCTCTATTGACATTTGCTTGCATTGTGTTGCCTTTCTCTGATTCTTTTTTTTTCTTGTAGATAGGATTTTTCTTGCTTAACTTCTCAAGCATTTCAACATTATTAACATGTAGTGTACTTCCTGCCATCTAGGGGAGGGGAGGGGACTGGGGGTAAAATTTGTAATGGAAAGCTTTGTAAAGATCAAGGTTGGGGAACTACCCATACATATGTTATACAAATAAAAAGCTTAAAAAAAAAAAAAAAGAAAGAAAGAAAGAAACAACCAGCAGGATGATTTCAGAGAGGCCTGGAGAGATTTGCATGAGCTGATGCTGAGTGAAATGAGCAGAATCAGGAGATCATTATACATGGCAACAACAATACTATATGATGATCAATTCTGATGGACATGGCTCTCTTCAACAATGAAATGTTTCAAACCAGTTCCAATTGTTCAGTGAAGAAAGCCATATTTACCCAGAGATAGGGATATGAAATGTGGACCACAACATATCATTTTCATGCTCTCTACCTATTGATGTTTGCTTGCATTGTGTTTCCTTTCTCTGATTTTTTTCCTGTAGATATGATTTTTCTTGCACAACAATGATAAGTATGGAAATATGTATACATATATTCAATTTGTCAACTATTTTAACATAATTAACATGTAGTGGATTTCCTGCTATCTGGGGGAGAGGTGGGGACTATTGGGAAAAAATTTGTAAAGGAGAGCTTTGTAAGGGTCAATGTTGAAGAATTACCCAAACATATGTTTTGCAAAAAAAAGGTTTTAATTAAAAAAAAAAGATTACTCATATGTTCTATAAATAAAAAGCTTTAATAATAATAAAAGAAAAAAAAAGAAATAAAAGGAATTTGTCCAGTGTCATCCTGTTAGGATATCTAGCAGTCGAGACTTGAATCTAGGCCTTCCAGGATTCAAAACTGACCTTCTTTTCACTATGCTCAACAACAGCAATAACTCACAAACATTTATAACCTTGTAATTTATACATCACTTAAACTCTTGTCACAATAGCCTAATGAAGTAAAGACTACACATATTTTTCACATTACAAAAATAACATATTTCTAACTTTCATGGCTGTCATTAGCTGTAATAGACAACTTACAAAGTAACACTGATCCGCATAAAAAAAGTACATTCTTGGCTGAGCATTAAAGAAATATGATTTTCACTTTCTACTCTCAATGACCAATTATGCAAAACACTTTTGTTCAGGGATAGCTAGATGATGCAGAGGATAGAGCACTGACTCTGGAGTCAAGAGGGTCTGAGTTCAAATATGGCCTCAGACACTTAACCCCAATTGCCCTAAAAAAAATATATATATATTTATATATATATTTATATATATATATATATATGTATTATCAACTTTGAGAAATTTTCATCTTTCTCTGGAGTCAATTAACTCATGGGTTAAACAAAACAAAACACCATCAACATCCTTACTTTGAAAAGCTTTTATTTAGGTTAAAGCATTCAGATTCCAAGTTTTTTAAATGTGCTGGTATGAAAGTTTCTTTTGACTTAGAAGAGTTGGCTAACTTTTTTAATTAAAGTGTCATAGCAGTTTAAATGGGACTCTAACCCAGCTATTCCAGCTCTAAGTCTGGTGCTTTTTCTAATATATCAGTAAAATATATATAATAAATCCAGGAGAGATAATTTTAACATTATTGGTCTACCTTAAAGTTATGATCAAAAAAAGAGCCTGAATATCATCTTTCAAGAAATTAGCAAGGGAAACTATCCTGATATTCTAGAACCAGAAGGTAAAATAGAAATCCAAAGAATTCACCTCCTGAAAAAAGATCCCAAAATGAAAACTCCCAGAATATTATAGCCAAATTCCAGAACTCCAGGTCAAGAAGAAAATGTTGCAAGAATCCAGAAAAAAAATAAATCAAGTATAATGAAGCCAGTCAAGACAATACAAGATTTAGCAGCTTCTACATTAAAGGACTGGAGAGCTTGAAATATGATATTTCGGAGAGAAATGAAGCTAGGATTTCAACCAAGAATCACCTACCCAAAAAAACTGAGCATAATCCTTCAGAGGAAAGGTGGTTATTCAATGAAATAGGATTTTCAAGCATTTGTGTTGAAAAGACCAGCGCTGAATGGAAAATTTGATTTTCAAATACAGGACTAGAGTTCTGAAGTAATCTGGAAAGTAATATCATAAGAAACTTAAAATACTGATTTATCTGTTTACATTTCTAGCTGGGAGGATGATACTTTTAACTTTTAGAAAGTTCTCATTACTATGGCAGTTAGGAGTATATATAGACAGAGGGCATGGGTGTGAGTTGAATATGAAAGGATAATGTGTATGTATTTTGTTGTTCTTGTTCTTGTTTTTGCTGAGGCAAATGGAGTTAAGTGACTTGCCCAGGGTCACACAGCTAGGTAGAGTTAAGTGCCTGAGGCCAGATTTAAACACTATCCACTGCACCACCTAGCTGCCCTTATATGTGTATATATATATATATGTATATATATATATGTATATATATATTTTAAATAATGAAATTAAGGGGTGAGAGGGGAATGTACTAAAAGGGAAAGGGAGAAGTGCAATGGTGCAAATTATCTGCCATTAAAAAAAAAAAGAGGCAAGAAAAAGCTTTTACAGTGGAGGGGAAAAGAAGGAAAAGAAGGGGAGTGAGAGAATCTTACTCTCATCAGTTCTGGCTCAAATAGGAAATAACATATATATTCAATAGGGATATTGAAATCTATCTTAACCTGCAGGAAAACAAGATAATGGGATATGGGAAGGGCATATTGGGGAGGGAGTAGTCAATAGCAAAGCACTTTGGAGGAGGAACAGGTTGAAATGAGAGAGAATAATGGGGAGGAGGAGGAATATAAGATCAACCAAAGAGTCAATCAAAAAATACTTAACAATGGATCACTGGAAAGATGCATTCTGCCTTTTATGAAGCAGTCAATCCCTTCACCTCAAACTCTCCCTCACCCCCAACCCCCACTTTTGCCCAGGTATAATTAAACTGCAAACACAGATACCCAAACCAATAAAAGTGGAAACATTTCCCACCCAACAACTTCCCCATTTGTAAACCATACACCCCACCTCACACCACAATACATCTCTCTCCAGTATGGGCTCTTCGATCCTGACCAATGGCCAGCAAGCGAAATATCTCTTTACACCCAAATTTTTAGGTAGCTTTAGTGAAAAAGAATAATGCAAAATAAGCAAATATGGATAGGTTGTGAAGAGCACAAGTCACATTCTAATATCTTCTTCCTTCAATCTATACTCTTTTCGAAACACCTCTTTTTAAACCAAAGGCATCACCGTCTTTCCAACTTCTTACATTTCTCAACCTAATTATCTTTGGTTCCAGACTCAATTGAAATTTCACTCTTCAAGTATCAATGATCTCTTAACTGACAAATTTAATGGCTTTTCCAGATTTCATCCTTGATATCTCAGCCTCTAGATATTTATTCTCACCTTTCTGGATTGCTCAAAACAATGTGTCATCACCTAATCAAATTTTCATATCTACATACTTTAAAAAAAAACCTGGAAAATGAACATTTTAACTTAATTAAAAGCTTTTCAAACAAAGGATTCTTATGGATTGAGCAGGGAAAGATGAAAATTTTGCTGAGCATTTCACAACAGGTGAATGGAAGTAAAAAGTGAAAATCATAATTCTTTATGATCAGCCAATAATATACTTCTATCATCTGGATCAATTTTACTTTATAATCATCTTTTACAGGAAATAGCCATTAAAATCAAGCTTAGAAAGAAACTGAAATTAGAACTATACTTTTCAAATCACAGAGAAAGCAGAGCCAAGATGACAGAGTAAAGGGCAAGAACCATCGCAAGCTCTCCCCATAATCACTCCAAATTTCTTTAAATAAGGAGTTCAAACAAATTTTAAAGCACCTAAACATCCAAAAAGCCAGCTGAAACCAACTTAGGTCAGCAGAAAAGGTCTGTGACACAAAGGTGGGAGCCCAGACCACAAATCCAGTGCAGGTCACTCTAACACACCCCTGGGCCTGGCATCAGACCCAGTCCTGGCCCAGAATCCCAGCATCAGAGAAATGGGACCTCTGAATCAGGAGCAGTGCTATAGGTTTATGGACCTCTCAGCCTGACGCTAGGGAGGTCTTAGAAGGTAGGATGAGAAAGTCTATGGCAATGTGGTGGGAATCTGTTATGCAGTCCCAGTGCAGGCCACCACCCCAACCTCAACCTCAGCAAAGCAAAGCAAAGCAAAGCAAAGCAAAGCAAAGGACTCTGCTGCATTAGTACACTAGATCTTACAGCTACTGTTGGGCAGGACACCCCTAACAATCCAAGGCAGAAAAGAGGGCTCATGGTCAAGTTTCTAGAAGGACTTCTGAAAACAGATGCACAAAACCCTTGAGACTTGGGGCAGTGCACCTGGAAACAGAACCCTACTTTTAACAAAGAGTTAAAAACAGAATAATAGACTAGGAAAAGAGCAGAAAACAAGCTCCTCCATCCAAAATCTCCAAGGAAAATAAGAATTAGGCTCAGGCCATGGAGGAGATCAAAAGGGACTCTGATAAAGGAAAAATTAGGGAAAGAACTGAGAAGTGCAAAAAGAAATACAATGAAGAGAAGAATGTCTGAAAAAGCAAAATTGACCAATTGGGAAAGGAGGTACAAAAGCTCACCGAGGAAAATAATTCCTTAAAAGAAAAAAAAAAAATAGAGCAAATTGCTCTATCACAAAGTATAGATCAAAACTTTAAAATTTTTACTTTACCTCATCCTTTTTTATTTCTATTTTTGTATATGTTCTAAAATATAATGGTACATGTTACTAATATAATTTATAAATAAATATGTATTTGGAAGCAGAACTCAAAAATACAAAGAAACATGAGAAAACTTATGAAATGAAGCAAAGGGAATAGCAAAAACAAAATAATATGCATACTAGTTGAAATTTATTTAAACAAAACATCAAAGAGCAGTAAATTATTATTTATCAAATTCATACATGTGGCTTTCATTTAAGATAGCTAGTAAATGACAAACTGCATTCACAATCCTTCCCTACTTCTCTGTATCATTTTACTTGTTCTGGATTATTCTTTCAATTTTCTATGATGGTTTCTTTGGGGTTTTATTATGATATTGCTTATATTGTCTTTCTTTGTTTCTTGTTCTGTTATCTGATCTTTATGCATATTAAAATTATGTAATGCATATTAAAATTTATCAACTACAATTAAAAAAAAAACCTGTCCCACATCCCTAATTAATATAGGCAATTTCAGGAGTGAATTATTAGCTACCTTTTGGAATTCAATTTCCTCAGTGAAAAATGAGGAAAGTAGATTAGATAGTCTTCCAACTCAGTCAAGAATTCTACAGACAAGAAAGATTGTTATCTTTAAAATCAATAGGTTCAGTAATGGCAGAGATGGGGGAAGGGCAGTGGAGGTCATGAAGAGGAATACAGAAGATTAATGCTAGTATGTACCCTGAATGCTATTGGTCTCCAGGTTCTATCAGAAGAGCATTATCAGGCCTTTCCAATTCCTATTTCCGTAACTGGAAAAGAGGAAAAAACCACATATTCTCAGAAGAAATCCTGAAACAACATAACAGAATGAAGAACAGTAATTCCTGAATGTATCTGAACAAGCCCATTTCTCCTTGTCTAGGTTCTTTTCTCTCCATTCAGATGCTGGAATCACCTCAGCCTTCAACACAAATGAAAACAAACTCTTTCAAATTTTTCTAGTCTACTTTCAGATAACTTCTCTGCCTCAATCTACTTTTTTAGTATTCAATGTCATATATTAAAAAGTGCGTGGAATTTGACATCAGGACTTAAGTCCATATTTTAATTTCACCACTTGGCCAATGCTCCTAATAAGAGTATACTGTTAAATTTTCAGTGTGAGCATTTACACCTCATAAATCAACAAAAGTGGGGTTCGAATTATTGTTTTGGTCATAATTTAGACTTAAGAAAATAATGGAGATGTTAATAAAATAGATTAAACTTTAAAAGACTGACTTTTTTTTTCCAGAGTCAATTGTTAAACATTTACCAGCACCCTCTTGCATAAGCCTCTCAGCTTTCTTATTTGTAAAATGAAATGGGTTGGGTTCTAGAAGATCTTTAATATCCTATGATTACCTCTCACCTATAACCTGGACTATTGCAACAAATACCCAGCTGTTACTGAGCAAGATACCTTGCTCAAGTCTCCGAATTCCATATAACTGCTGAAGTGATTTTTTTAAAGTACGGATCTGATCACTTCCCTATAATTAACTTCAAATAGTTCTCCATTGCCTCT
This sequence comes from Myrmecobius fasciatus, assembly GCA_023553655.1. NCBI lineage: Eukaryota > Metazoa > Chordata > Mammalia > Dasyuromorphia > Myrmecobiidae > Myrmecobius > Myrmecobius fasciatus. The sequence continues at coordinate 611,337 of JAJPUD010000206.1, read as the reverse complement.
AGAAGAGAAAACTTTGAGTGTTTGACTTTTAAAGCCCTTAACCTGGGTACAGCCTAAATTTTCAGCATTAGTATATATTAATAACATTCTATACTCTAGCTATACCAGTCAAGTACATTCTATGTCTCATCCCCATGACTTTGCAAAGGATATCCCCACACCCGGAAGGCATTTCATCTCAGAAAATCGGTTCAAGTACTATCTTATATGGAAAACTTTGCCTGATTCTTCTCAATTCAAACACTGATGATCTTACCTCCTAAACTATATGGGAAAAGTTCTCATAAAAAAAAAGTTACTAATTTTCCAAGTGGTATTTGGTTTCATTAAACCCAAGAAACAGAGATAAAGAGTAAATATATACACATTTAACTGTTCTAAGGAAAAGGGAAAATGAGATGCAGAGTACTTCTTGGTCTCCTTCCAACTCCCTACATCCTCCTGTCCTCCAGATTACATCTTTGGCTCACATATTATTAACTAAGAGTTTTTAAAAACTCTCACTTCCTGGCAAGGAAGGACTTTCAAAAGCCTGCAATCCAATCAGGTTATAGAGTTTTCCCCATCAGTATCTTCATGTGAGTCTGCTCCAATTAAACTCATTTAAACAAAATTTCTCAAATCAGACCTTAATTGGAAGAGAGTGAATTTACCCCAGCCACAAGATCAAGTTCCAGTTTCAACATAGGCGCTTCAACTTAAGTATCTAATATTTAGACACACACACACCCTTCCAAAAGAAGAGTAAAATGAGGAGGAGGAAGAGGGGAAGAAGAGAAGAAAGAAGAGGAGGAAGTCAAATTCTTTTGCTTATGCTCTCAATGTGAATTACAGCAAACAAGCCCCAGTGGAATAAAGACGAAAATATCTGTTTGGTGTCAGAGGTGAAGTTAGTAATTCAAACTAATGATTATAATTGAGATTTCTGTAGTATTTTAGGGTTTGCAAAGTGCTATCTTCCTAACAAACTTTTGTAGTGGGCTTTGAGGCATTTTTAGCCTAATTTTGCCAATGAGGAAAATGAAGCTATAGGGTGATAAGAGTTGGGATTCAAACACACATTTCTGCCTTCCAAGTCCTGAGCTTTTCCCATATAAGCTACTCTCTGTCTTAATTAGGGTCAAAATAAGAGTCTGTAACCTTCAGGAAACATTAGAGCTGAGAGGAACTTTCAAATCATAGAACCCTAGCAATTTTTATTATCTCAATTTTACAGCTGGCAAGAATCTTCAAATCACAGAATGACAATATGAATCCTAAGAAGGGCATTTGAACATAGAATATTAAAACACAAAACATTAGATTTTGGAAAGGACTTTCTTGTACAACCCCCTCATAAAGATTCTTGCTAAAAGGGGGAAAGAAACTTTTGAAAATTGAAATTCTCCCTTCATAAACCACATCTTTTGTTTCATACAATCAGATATATTTCTCTGAGAACTTTCTTACCCCCTCAAAACTCGTTCTCACTAAGGCCTCAAACTAGAGATGGTAGGCATTGTCATAGCAATAACCCCAAAACACACTAAGCTCTGTACTCAAAGTCATAAACAACCATGACAGGTTCAATAAATAAAGATGTACTACGTGAATTTGTGAAGAATTTATAAGAAATTAAATATTAAACAGGACAATAAACAACTCAGTTCAGAATCTCATCTACTGAAAATTAAGTAAACTTTACATGAGCCATTTTTAAACATACCATCATTGTTACAGAGACCTCCTGCCTAAGTATCCAAAATATACTATAGCCTGGGCATACCATGCAACCCTGTGTCAACCAAAAAGGTATTAACTAAAAGTCAATCCAGGTTCTGGACTATATAAGGTGAACAAATAAATACTGGTGCTCTAGGAGTATACAGCCTCAGGTTCGGAGCAGTGAAGATCAATTCCAACACCTCTTTTTTTCTTTTTTTTTAAACAAATGATGTCTCACAGAGTCCCCCTTCCCCATAAGACTGAGCTTCCTTGAGGGCACAGACTATCTTTTACCTTATACTTAATAGGTACTTAATAAAAGTGTACTGACTAGCTGAGGAAGCTAAGGCCTAAAGAGGTTTAATGGCTTGACTAAAAGCCACATAGGTAGAAGAGTTAGAAATCAAACAACTCTTCTAACTCCAAATCTAAAACCCTTTCCCACTGGACCAAGTCCATTTTTTTTTAATCTACATAAACTATAAATGGAAGAGAGCTCAGAAGTCACTTAGTTCAACTCTAATCTTAAACTAAAATTCCCTATATACCAATTCTTATAAATGGGTATCTAGTAGCACTAAGATTCTTAGAATAACCTGTATTAAACTAGGTGGTGCAATGGATCTAGAGCAGGGCTTGCAGTAGGAAAGACTTAAGTTCAAATCCAGTCTCAAATACTTAACCTCAGTTTCCTCATCTATAAAATTCAGAACCAGCATCTACCTCAAAGAATTGTTCTTAAGATCAAATGAAAGATCTGAAAAATGCTAAGCAGCACGGTGCCTGGCACATAATAAGAATGTAAGTGTTAGCTATTATTGCTAATATAAATACTACTAATTGTTACTATTATAGTAAATTTACTGCATCATATAATTATTTTTAGTATTAAGCCAAATGCTGCCTCCTTGTAAGCTACTAGTTCTAGTTTGGCTCTCTTTGGGCATGCAGAATCAGCCTGACACTTCCTCTGCCATAACAACCCTTTCACATAGTTGGAAGACCTAATACCTCCAGCTTCTCAAGCCTCCTCTTCTCTGAGTTTTAGTACCTCATATTCCGGACACTCTACTAGGTTCTAGGAATGAAAGACAAAAACAACAGACCCTGCTTTACATTCTACTGGGGGGAAACAACATGAACAAAAATTAAAAAATAAAAAAAAATCATCCAAAAAAAAATACAAAGAAATTAAGGGCTAGATGAAGAGCATCAGCTACTAGAAGTATCAGAAAAGCCTTCAAAGGAGTTACAGATTGCAAGAATTAGAAGGATGGAGGGAAAGAAGATTGTATAATTGTATACAAGAAAACAGCTAAGCACTAGCAATACAAAACAAAAGCAAAAGACAATTTTTGTCTTCAAGGAGTTCACAATCTAATGAAGACAGAAGGAAGCCAAAGAACCTTTTGTATTAAGGATTTGGGGATACAAAGAAAGGGTATGGGGGGGGAGAATAGTCCTTGATCTAAAGGAATTATCAATAAGGAGGGAAAATAATCCATAATAAAAATATATAAATTAAAAGCAGAAATAGAAAGCGGAATGAGAAATTATGAAGTCCAGAGGAGGTTAGAAATGATTAGATGGCTGCCCTTGGCATTCTCCTTAAGTGGAGGAATTGGCCCTCAAGGTGAGATACCAAACAGCTTTGAGTTTTAAGGGTGAAATGATCTTGCAGGATGAAGAAATTCCTGAGCACATGCTGAGAAGAAAAGAAGGAAAGGAGTGAAAGGAAAGACTTAACAGGATTCTATTACATGCCACTGTGCAAAGTATTTTACAAATATTTTATCTTTTTGGATCTTGGAAGTAGGTACTTTTATCATCTCCATTTTTACAGTAGTGGAAACTGAGGCAGAGAATCGACTTGCTCAAGATCTCAAGCTAATAAGTATCTGAAGCTAGACCTTTAACTCAGGTATTCCTAAAGCTTATCCCCAAAATTTATTCATTTCAACAATTAGTTGACCAGTGGGACAGCCACATGTAAACAGACAACTATGTACAAATGAGATATATACAGTATAATCTCAGAAGGAAGCTATAACAATAAGAGAAACTGGGAAGATACTGTTCTTTCAGAAGGTGAGTTTTAGGTGAGACTTCACAAATACATTACTTTTTTCCCCTTTTCCTATGATTTCACAGGTATAGATGAACTCTCAATAAGGAAATTCCCTCTAGCAGTGTGGTAAAATCTTGCCCAGAGTCACACTTAAACTGGATTAAATAATTCACCAATAGCTCTCAATCCACTATACTGGGGGTCTGAAACTTTTTGTACATTATGAGTTCCCCTTTGGTAGCCTGCTGAAGTCTATGGACCATTCCTGAAAAGAGGATCTTTAAATGTAAAGAAATTGTAAAGGATTACAAAAGAAACCTATTAAAACAAAATGCAATTATCATAAGAATACTAAGATCACAAACTGAAGGTTTAGAACTCCTACATTAGACCAAGCTATCAATATTACTAAATAACAAGAAAATGACAGAAAAATTGTTCATAATTTAATCATGTTAATCATGACCAAGAAGTATTTATACAAGTAATCATCCAAAACTAGTAAAATAATCAATTTATGAGTTATTATTTTATAGATGAGCAAACTAAGGTTGACAGAGAGGGGGCCTGTTGCCCAAGATCACAAAATAAGTGTCAAAATGCCTCCTGATTTCAACCTGATCTACCATAATTCTTTCTTCAACACCTTGTAGTTCTCCATCTCCTCAAGCTAAGACTAGAGACTTCAGAACTACATCAAACCAACAAGTATTTACTATAAAGTCTCCCTATAAGCACTTGTCAGATAGTGGTTTGCCACTACACAGTTAGTAACTTTCTAAGGCTAGATTTGAACTGATTAAGATTTTTTAACTCCAGACCCACTGCTCTGTACACTGCATCACCTAGCTACTACCACCAGATAAAAAGATACTTATGGGAAAAGATAACTAACAAATAGGAAGGATAGTCAGGGCTCTGTCCTGAAAGTTCTGAACCAAAATCAATAGGATACTGTGGCTAGTGATCCTCAAAGAAATGGTTCAATACGAATGGAGCCTCAAGAATCAAACTCTGGTGAGTGTGGGATGGTGAAACCATCCCAAATTATGCCAATGAGGAAGGAGAGAGACAGCAGCTAAAATCCAAAGAGCCTGCACAGAAAAGAGGCTAACGCTACTTGGCACCTGACTTCTTCAAAGAAAGTGAGCACTAGCAATTGGGATAGGATGATGAGGATGAGGATGATGATAACTCCTCTTCCCCTCCCCTCCATTAAGACAACAATTAGCATTTAGATAGCTGCCACCAATGATTCCCCTAGATAAGTTAAAACCTAATTAAGACAGCATCAAGCTGTTTTAAATAAACCTGAGGCTGTGCAGCAAATTACATGGAGGCTCTCCTGAAAAAACAGACATGAAGGTCTGTTATTATTATTGGTTATCTTGAAGAATTATAAAAAATAGGAGATTGAAATCATTTCGACTACAAAAACACACATTAAAGCTTTTTATTTTTTTAATTTGCAAAACATATGTATGGGTAATTCTTCAACATTAACCCTTACAAAGCTTTCTGTTACAAATTTTTCCCCCCTACTCCCCACCCCTCCCCTAGATGGCAGGATATCCACTACACGTTGATTATGTTAAAATACTTGACAAATCGAATATATGTATATATATTTCCACACTTATCATTGTGTAAGAAAAATCGTATCTACAAGAAAGAAAAATCAGATAAAGGAAACACAATGCAAGCAAACATCAATCGAGAGCATGAAAATGTTATGTTGTGGTCCACATTTCGCATCCCTCTCTCTGGGTGTATATGGCTTTCTTCAGTGAACAATTGGAAATGGTTTGAAACATTTCATTGTTGAAGAGAGCCATGTCCACATTAAAGCTTCTACAGTAGTCAAAGTTTATGTTAAGTACCAAAGTAAAGAAGTAAAGCATGGGTTGGAATTCTCTCCCACCTGGGTGACCATGGTTACTTGGCTTCTACTGCTGTGAGTCTCAATCTTCACCTGGAACACAAGGGGGTTAGGTTGGAAACATAAAAACCATTTACCTTAGCCCATACTCTGGGCAGAACTCTTGTGCCAAAGAAGAGACAAGTCCAGATAAGACAAGTTTATTTCTAAGGATCCTTTCAGTCCTAAATCTTGTGATCATCACGGCCTTTTGCCCTCATGAAAATCTATAGAGTTCATTTTTCTAAATACAGGAAAGTTTCTAAACAAGATTTTTTGCCAGTTACCCAAAGTAGAAAATTGGATGAAGCAAAAAAACAAGCAAAATTAAGTTTCTTAAATCTACACACACAAATACACACCACCTCCTATATGTCTAGACTCACAGAACAGCTAGAGAGGGATAAATAAATGGTGCAGTGGATAGAATACTGGCCCTGAAGTCAGCTGGAACCATCTAACACTTCCTAGCTGAGTAACCGTGGACAAGTCATTTAACTTCTGACTGCCTTACTAAAAACAAACAAACAAAAAACAGAACAGCTGGAGAACTAACATGGGCACTAAGATGTGGGGCCAAGAGACCTGGATTTCAATACCAATTCTAACTCTCAATAGCTCACTAGTGGATAGGAAACTGAGCCATGGATTCAAACCCAGCCTCAGACACTTATTAGCCATGAAATCCTGGACAAGAGACAGCCTGTCTTATTATTTGTTTTTTTGAAAAGCTTTTTGTTTTCAAAACATATACACAGATAATTTTTCAACAATGACCTTTGCATAGTCTTGTGTTTCAGATTCTCCCTTCCTATCCCCCACCCTTCCCCTGGAGGGCAAGCAATTCAATAAATGTTATACATGTTAAAATATATGTTAAATCCAACATGTGCAAACATATTTGCACAATTCTCTTTCTGCACAAGAAAAATCAGATCAAAAAGGAAAGTAAATGAGTAAAAAAATAAAATGCAAGTGAACAACAACAAAAAGGATGAGAATGTTATGTTGTGGTCCAGATTCAGATCCCACAGGCCTCTCCCTGAGTGTACATGGCTTTCTTCATCACTGAACAACTGGAACTGGTTTGAAATATCTCATTGTTGGAGAGAACCATGTCCTTCAGAATAGAACATCATATAGTCTTATTGTTGCCGTGTACAATGATCTCCTGATTCTGCTCATTTCACTCAGCATCAGTTCATGCAAGTCTCTCCAGGCCTCTCTGAAACCATCCTGCTGGTCATTTCTTATAGAACAATAATATTCCATAATATTCATATATCATAATTTATTCAGCCATTCTCCAATTGATGGGCATCCATTGTTTCCAGTTTCTAGCCACTACAAAAAGGGCTGCCACAAACATTTTTACACATGTGGGTCCCTTTCCTTCCTTTAAGATCTGTTTGGGATATAGGCCCAGTAGACACATTGCTAAGTATGCACAGTTTAATAGCCCTTTGGGCATAGTTCCATATACCTCTCCAGAATGGTTGGATCTGGTCACAGTTCCACCAACAATGTATTAGTGTCCCAGTTTTCCCACATCCCCTCCAACATTCATTATTCTTAGCCAATCTGACAGGTGTGTAGTAGTATCTCAGAGTTGTCTTAATTTGCATTTCTCTGATCAAAAGTGATTTAGAGCACTAGAAACTAGAAATGGTTTTAATTTCTTCATCTGAAAATTGTCTTCATATCCTTTGACCATTTAATCAACTGGAGAACAGCCTATCTGTTTTAAGTTTCTTCATCTATAAAACAAGGATTAAAAAAAGCACCACAGGGTTGATGATATGAAAATGAGATAACATACATACATCATTCTATAAACTTCAAAGCACTATGTGTTAACTAGCTACATCTAAGAAAACAGAAACGATAATATACATCAGAGGATTGTGACCTTTGTAAACCTTAAAGCAGTAAAAATAGTTGCTAGTTGCTGTGGTGGTACTTAGAAGCAGAAACCAGCTGATGGAGCCCTGAACTTGGAATCAGAAAGACCAGAGTTAAAATTTGGCCTCAGGCACTCTTTGTGCCTCATCTTCCTCAGTTGTAAAATGATGCTTTAAAATTGTGGCTCTTAGCCACAGGGTTTCTTTGAGATCAAATGAGATCACGTCTATAAAAAGGCATAACATAGTCTCTGACATATAGCAGGCTCTGTATAAATGATCTGTTGTTCCATCATTTTTTAGTTGGCCTTTTTCTGACCTCATGTGGGGTTTTCTTGGCAAAGATACTGGAGTGGCTTGCCATTTCCTTCTTTAGTTCAATTTACAAGTGAGAAAAACGAGGCAAACAGGATCAAGTCACTTGCCTAGGATTATACAGTTTATGAGGCCAGATTTGAACTCAAGAAAATTATTCCAGGGCCAATATTCTGTCCACTGTGCTACCTAGCTATCTTTGAAAATATTTATTCCTTTTTTCCCCCCTTCCCCTTTCTGTTAGCTGCTTGGATTACAGAATAAGAAATTTCACATGGAATGAAAGGATCAGGCAAATGTGACCTGATTATCAAAACTTGGGGACACTTGAGTACTCCAGAAACTACAGACAAGCAAAGCTTGATGAACACTAAACATTTAGTATCTGCAGACTGACAATAACAGATTCTGAACAACATGGATGCTTGACAACTACTTTTGTTAGAGCTTTTTTTACATCCATTTTGATAAAATAAAACCAAAAATACACAGATGACAGAGATCAGAAAAGGGCAGGGAAACCTACAGAGCATTTTCATTACTGTCTCATCTGAGTCAACATACATACTTTTCAAAACAAAAATGAATTTTACAATGTCATATATCATCATCGTTTTTTAATTTTTTTAATTTTAATTTTTTTTAATTTTTTGCTTTTTTTTTTTGCTGAGGCAATTGAGGTTAAGTGACTTGCCCAGGGTCACACAGCATCATCTTTTTTTATACTTGAGTTCTGGAATGTTTTCACTGATGGTTACTAAGTTAAGAATAAATTAATAAGATAGAGATAATGGATCTTGTATTATTACTAAATCTGAGAAGCTTACAAGGAAAGCACCTTATAAACATTAATGTACTCCATAATTGTGAATGTGTTGCATCTTACACATTTCAAAATGAAACAGCCATTTAACAATAGAAATTAAATATTTTAAAGAGCACTGAAGATTTGTGAAAGAAGGAAGGATAGAACCCCATATGTCTTCAAATATCTAAAGACTGTCAGACAGAAAAGGAATGGAAGTGTTTGTTACCAGATGGAAGACAAGTAAGAAGACGGAGGGAAAGCTACAGAAAAAGAAAAAACCATTTAGCAGTCACTGCTCTTGAACAAAGGAACTGAGGTCCTCTAAATAAATAAGTTTCCTTCCATCACTAAAAAATAGACATTTGCAGAAGAAAAAGCAATAGTAATAATAATAGTGTAGAGTACTTCAAGGTCTGTGAAACCCCTTATAAACAATGCCTCATCTGGTCTTTACATCACTGTGAAGGAGGTGCTACTGAAATTCCATGCTTTTACAAATGAAGAACTGAAACTGAAAAGGGGCTAATTAAGTGTATAAGACAGAATCCAAACTAAGATCTTTCAGATCCCAAATCAGTCTACTAATTACTCAGACCATGCAGGAAGCTCAGTTTTGGAAATAGAACACTGAATCTGGAATCAAGAAGACATGGGTTAAAATGTCCCAGAGATCTTAAGATGGTCACCTGAAGAGATGAATTCTAAAGTCCCTTCAATCAATCAAGTAGCATTCAATAAACACTTACAATGTGCTGAGACATTGGAGATATGACAAGACGGACTCGTGATGGCAGTCTAGATAGCAATATTAATCTCATTTTATTCTTACAACAAATCTGGAAAGTGTCACGATTATCCTCATTTTACACAGGAGGAAAGAGAGGCAATTACAAGGTGAAATACTTGCCTCTGTAATATGACAAGTGAGGATCTGGGGCTGATTTTCCTGACTTCAGATCCAGCAATCTACCCACTGAACCTAAACAAAAATAAGGATATTATTCCTTCACCCAACAAAGCTTGCTTCAATCACCTCTAAGTGAGTTCACTGACATGGGTAATTCCTCCCCAGCACAAACTCTACGCCAAAACAGATGGTTTAAGGAAAAGCTACAGGAAAGCATCCCCCACCCTTCAGAAGATGATTTCATACTCTAATGTTCACATCTCTGAAGATAAGCCTCTCTGTGCTTAACTCTCTTTCAACTGTGGATAATAATGACAATAACAATAATTAATAAGAAAGAATGTCCCAAATCATCAACATGAGATAAATCCAAATTAAAACCAAGATTTCACCTCATACCCCAAAAAACTATAAAAAAATTACAAAAGACAATGTGAAATGTTCACTTATTCTGAAAACAATATGGAATTACCTAAGAAAAGTCACAATGCTTTTGTTATGTGATATAGAGATTCCCCCATTGATTTCCTTGGATCCTATGTCCAAAGACAAAGTGCCTTCTATATTGCCAAAATATTCAGTGCAGCAATTTGTGTGGTTGCAATAAACTGGGAACAAATGGGTGCAGCCATCATGGCTGCATGGGGAATGGGTGAACAATTCATAAAGAAAAGACATGGTACAAGCACATGGGAGGTGGGGAAGAGAACAAGGTTAGGAGGTAGGGAAAAAAAAAGCATAGCACAATTCAGAGGATGGTGAGAAAATTATCCAGCTGAAAAATATCATTTGTTCTAGAGAGTACAGGAGCCAAGGTTAAGAAATGGATTAGAAAAACTAACTTAATTGATGTTATGTAGAAGTTTATTCTCACAAACCGAAAAAAATTTATTCTCATAAACTCACAAAATGAAAAAGCAGCAAGCTTCTCAAGTGAATAAGACTTCCCATTACTTAGTCATTCTCTTTTCACCGCTAGGGTAGGTTAAAGTGGGTTTTACCCACCTCAACACAAAGGCTATCTAAAGTAGAGGTTTCATATAAAAACCACTGATTTTTTGTTTGTTTTTGCTGAGGCAATTAGGGTTGAGGGACTTGCTCAGGGTCACACAGCTAGAAGTATTAAGGGTCCCTTAATTAAGGACTTTGAACTCAGGTCTTCCTAAATTCCAAGTCAGTGCTCTATCCACTGTACCCTGTAGCTGCCTCATAACCTGAATTTAAGAGTTAATGAAGCCTTTCAGGCTGTTCTACTTCTTCCCTTTCATCTAGACATTCACTTCCCTCTCACCAGCACTCATTCTTAGGCTTCTCTATCAGGCTCCAGCCTGAGCCTGGTCCCTTAACCCCTCCTCCAACCCCCACATCCTTAGTATAGTCTTCCCCCAGAACAGATAATAAGCTCATGGAGACAGGGACTGTCTTTTGATCCCCAAGACTGAGCACAGTGCCTGAAACATTAGCTGTGAGTATTTGGTTGTTGTCTGTTCTGAATCCTTGTGATGCCTTCTGGGGTTTTCTGGCAAAGACAGAAGTGATTTGTCATCTTCTCCGGCAGCATACAGCTGGGTCTCACACAGCTTGTAAGTTTCTGACGTCACATTTGAACTCAGATCCTCCAGACTGGGGGGAGGAAAGGAAAGGAAGGAGAAGGGGTCATTCCAGCCTGTATGCAATGCAACCACCTAGCTGCCAGGAACCTAAAAAATGTTTATTAAATATTTACTGATCAATCACTATTGCTTCTGGTTTGTCCTATGACTCCACAGAGTGATTGCTGAGCATTGTGCTAAGGCCTAGAGATACCAAGAAAGGCAAAAAACAATCCCTCTACTCTCAAGGAGTTTACAATTTAAAAATGGGGATCATTTCCCAACTTTTACACTGGCACTTCCCATCCCAAAATCTTGTAGCCTGACCCTCACAATCACTCACACCCACATCCATCCCCCTCACTCTCTTCAAAGGCTACCTACAACCCCAATTCAAGCCATTTCCACTTCTCCCCTAGGCAAAAGAAACAGCACTGTGATGGAGCTCCCTATGTCAAGTCTCTTTCTATATATGATAACTCATCCCCCATAAAGATACCATACTGACATTCCTAAAAAATAGATACAATTCCCAGGCATATTTCTTAAAAATGCCTGCCTATTCAGTCTAGGAAAAACTTCCCTCTCTTTAGCATTTAAGGTCTTTACAATCTCACAGGAAACTGCCTTTCCAGGCCTTTTTTTTCCCCCAGGCATATTTCTCAACTCATTTGGGCTACTTACCTTCATACACCTGGCTCCATTATACTCTCCCCAAGCCAGTACAGGACTCTCTGCTATACTTCAGCTCATCGTCACCTCCATTTCTCAGAAACCTTTACTTCAAGAATGAATTTACCCTCAGTTTTTCTCCTGAGAAATCCCCAATCCCTCAAATTATTCAATGTTTAAAGTGCATATATTTTGTGCACAAGTTTCTCCAAAGGACTGAGTTTCTTGAGGACACCTATTACATTGCCAAACCCAAAGCAGGCACTCTGATCAACAGTTAAATAAGTTATTAATTATATGCGATAATTCAACAGAGCCAGAGATGCACATCAGATAAGACTGAGAGAACATCATATTCTGGAGTGACAAGGGATTTTAGAAATCATCCACTTTAAAAACTTTCACCCTTCATTTAGATACCTCTATAAATATTATTTGCTCAGCCAGTAACTGTTAACACCTTGAAACCAAGTTAGACAATAGAGGAACGCCAACATGGTCAGAAACATTAATTCATAATTGAGAATGGATTTCACCACTAAAACTATTCTTCTATATTATTTATATCAGGTTCAGAAGCAGATAAAAGGGGCCCAAAGCATGAGGAGAATGCAGAATCCAATTTCTTCCTTCCTCCCCAACCCTATCCCAAAGATTCCTATGGGTTTGAGGTTTGACATTTTCTAAATGTTTATGTCTTTTTTGGGGAAAACCACAGATATGTACAAACAGTAGCATGACCCAGCTCCCAGGATCCTACTTCACAGATTCTTGCCAGCAATGGTTTAGTTGCTTAACAGCCTGAACAGATGCACACAAAGAGGAACAGGTGCTTTGGACTGAAAAAAAAAGGGGGGGAGGGGAGGAAGGGGGGAATCCCTGAAAGAGATACTAATCTTGGGACCTCAAAAGCCATCTAGCTCAAACAATGGATCAATGGATCCATAAACAGAAATCCCCTTCTTGGCTATCTCTGGAAAACTACTGATCTAGGGCCTATCTGAAGAATTACTGAAATATCCACATTCCACTCAAGAACAGCCTAGTCAAGAAGTTTCTACTGTCGTGAACCTAAATCTTTTTCATTTTTCCCCAGCTACCATCTATTCCTTTTGCTCTGTCTAATCTTTGAAGTTAAGCAAATGAGCCCCCAACAATATTGACTATACTCACATGTCCCCTTAATAAAATCTTCCCTTCCCCAAAATAAAGACCTCCGGTTCTGTCACTTTAGCCCCAGAGTCTTCTTGCCTTCTCATCTGAAGGAAAAGTTCCAAATTTTCAAAGGGGGGAGGCTGGGAGGGCTGAGAAGGTCAAGGGGAACCACTAACTTGAAAGAACACATTTCTGCAGAGCCTATAAAGGACATGGAAAACACACAGGAAAAATCCAAATCATCTGTCTTCAGAAATCTTCCTCACCAGAAAATGAGCTCCTTGAAAGCAGGAACTGTCTTTCTTTCCAATCTGTATCTTTGGCAGTTAACACTGTGCTGTGGAAATAATGTTTTTTTCATTCACAAAAACCCTCTTCACTCCTTTGCAGAGATGGGAAGTCCACAGATTTTGGTACACTGCATATATTTTCTGATTTTTTTGATGTACTGATATTTCCCTCTTTTTCTTAAAAAAAAAAAAAAAAAAAAAAACGCTATATAGAATAACAATAGGAAGAAGGAATAGTGAATCCTGATCTCAGATCAAGCAAAAGCAAAGATAGATCTAATCAAAAGAGACAAGGAAGGAAACTATATCTGACTAAAGGGTACCATAGATAATGAAGCAATATCAATACTAAACATATATGCACCAAGTGGTATAGCATGGAAATTCCTAGAGGAAAAGTTAGAGAGTTGCAAGAAGAAATAGACAGCAAAACTATATGAGTGGGGGATCTCAACCTGGCTCTCTCAGAACGAGATAACTCCACAAAATAAATAAGAAAACAGGGAGGTAAACAAAATGTTAGAAAAATTAGGTATGATAGATCTTTGGAGAAAATTAAATGGAGACAAAAAGGAGTTTACTTTTTTCTCAGTGGTTCATGGAACTTATACAAAAACCTAGGAATCAAATGCAAAAAGGCAGAAATAGTAAATGCATTTTTTTTCAGATCATGATGCAATAAAAATCACATGCAATATAAGACTAGAAGAAAATAGACTAAAAAGCAATTGGAAACTAAATAATCTCATCCTAAAGAATGAATGGGTGAAACAGCAAATTAGACACAATTATTAATTTCATCCAAGAGAATGACAATCATAAGACAACATACCAAAATTTGTGGGATGCAGCCAAAGCAGTAATAAGGGGAAATTTTATATCTCTACAGGCTTACTTGCATATAATAAAGAAAGAGAAAATCAATGCATTGGGCTTGCAATTAAAAACAACAACAACAACAACAACCTAGAAAAAGAACAAATTAAAAACCCCAAATCAAACACCAAACTTGAAATCCGAAAAATAGAGATTAATAAAATTGAAAGTAATAAAAAACTATTGAATTAATAAATAAAACTAAAAGTTGTTTTTTTGAAAAAGCTAATAAAAAAACCTTTAATTAATTTCATTAGAAAAAGGAAAGAGGAAAATCAAATTGTTAGTCTCCAAAATGAAAAGGGAGAACTTTCCACCAATGAAGAGGAAATTAGAGCAATAATTAAGAGTTACTTTGCCCAACTTTATGCCAATAAATTTGATAATCTAAGTGAAATAGAGGAATACCTACAAAAATATAGATTGCCCTGATTAACAGAGAGGAAAAATTACTTAAATAGTCCCATTTTAGAAAAAGAAATAGAACAAGTCATTAATCAACTCTCTAAAATCTTCAGGACCAGATGGATTTACATAAGAATTCTACCAAACATTTAAAGAACAATTAACTCCATCCAATACTATATAAACTATTAGAAAAAATAGGGAATGAAGGACTCCTACACTAAATTCCTTTGATGACACAGACATGGTACTGATACCTAAACCAGGTAGAATGAAAACAGGGAAAGGAAATTATAGACCAGTCTCCCTAATGAATATTGATGCAAAAAATTTAAATAAAATATTAGCAAAGATATTACCAAAAATCATCCCCAGGATAATACACCATGACCAAAGTAGGATTTATACCAAGAATGCAGAGGTGGTCCAATATTAGGAAAAATATTAGCATAAATGACTATGTCAATAACCAAATTAACAAAAAAAATTGATTATCTCAATGGATACAGAAAAAGCATTTGATAAAATCCAACATCCATTACTACTAAAAACACTACAGAATGTTGGGGCAGTTAACAGTGGTGCAGTGGATAGAGTACCAGCCCTGAAATCAGGAAGTCAGGAAGTCTTGAGTTCAAATCTGACCTTAGACACTTAACACATCCTAGCTGTGTGACCCTGGGCAAGTCACTTAATCCCAATTGCCTCAGCAAAAAAAAAAAACACTAGAGAATGTAGGAATAAATGTACTTTGCCTTAAAATAGACAGTAGCATCTATTTAAAACCATCAGCTAACATCATACGTAATGGTGATAAACTAGAACCAATTCCAATAAAGATCAGGGGTGAAACTAGGTTGCCCAGTATCACCATTACTATTCAATATTGTATTAGAAATGCTAGCTTTGGCAATAAGAGAAGAAAAAGAGATTAAAGGAATTAGAGTAGGTCATTAGGAGACAAAATTATCACTCTTTGCAGATGATATGATGGTCTACTTAAAGAATCCTAGAGAATCAACTAAAAAACTATTAGAAATAATCCATAACTTTAGCAAAGTTGCAGGATACAAAATAAATCCACATAAATCATTACCATTTTTATACATCACTAACAAAATCCAACATCAAGAGATACAAAGAAAAATTCCATTTAAAAAACTGTTGATAATATAAAATATTGGGGAATATATCTGCCAAGGAAAAGTCAGGAACTATATGAGCAAAACTACAAAACACTCTCCACACAAATAAAGTCAGATCTCAACAACTGAAAAAACATCAAGTGCTCTTGGATAGGTCGAGTGAATATAATAAAGATGACAATACTTCCTAAACTAATCTGTTTAGTGCTATACCAATCAAACTCCCAAGAAATTATTTTACTGACCTAGGAAAAATAACAATAAAATTCATCTGGAAGAACAAAAGGTCAAGAATTTAAAGGAAATTAATGGGAAAAAAAAAAGGCTGATGAAGGTGGCCTAGCTGTACCAGATCTAAAACTATATTATAAAGCAGCAGTTATCAAAATCATTTGGGACTGGCTAAGATACAGAGTAGTCGATCAGTGGAACAGGTTAGGTTCACAGGACAAAATAGTCAATGACTATAGTAATCTAGTGTTTAACAGACCCAAAGACCCCAGCTTTGGGGATAAGAACTCACTATTTGACAAAAACTGCTGGGAAAATTGGAAACCAGTATGGAAGAAATTAAAGCTTGACCCACACCTGACATCACATACCAAGAAAAAGTCTAAATGGATTCATGATATAGATATAAAGAATGATATAAAAAATTAGAAAAACATAGGATGGTGTACCTCTCACATCTGTGAAAGAGGAAGACCTAGAATAAAGAAGAACTAGAGATCATTGTTAATGATAAAATAGATAATTTTGACTATATCAAGTTAAAAAGTTTTTATACAAATAAAACGAATGCAGACAAGATTGGAAGGGAAGCAATAAACTGGAAAAACATTTCTACATTCAAAAGTTCTGACAAAGGCCTCATTTCAAAAATATATAGAAAACTGATTCAAATTTATAAGAATTCAAACCATTGTCCAATTGATAAATGGTCAAAGGATATGAGCAATTTTCAGATGAAGAAATTAAAACTATTTCTAGTCATATGAAAAGGTGCTCCAAATCACTATTGATCAGAGAAACGCAAATTAAGACAACTCTAAGATACCACTACATACCTGTCAGATTGGCTAAGATGACAGGAAAAGAAAATAACAAATATTGGAGGGGATGTGGGAAAACTGGGACACTGATACCTTGTGGTTGGAACTGTGAATGGATCCAATCATTCTGAAGAGCAATTTGGAACTATGCTCAAAAAGTTATCAAACTGTGTGTACCCTTTGATCCAGCAGTGTTTCTACTTAGTTTATATCCCAAAGAGATCTTAAAGGAAGGACAGGGACCCATGTGTGCAAAAAATATTTGTGGCAGCCCTTTTTGTAGTGGCAAGAAACTAGAAACTGAATGTATACCCATCAATTGGAGAATGGCTGAATAAATTATGGTATATGAATGATATGGAATATTATTGTTCTGTAAGAAATGACCAATAAGATGATCTCGGAGAGGCCTGGAGAGATCTACATGAACTGATGCTAAGTGAAATGAGCAGAACCAGGAGATCATTATACACAGCAACAAGATCAATTCTGATGCATATTACTCTCTTCAACAATGAGGTGATTCAAACCAATTCCAATTGTTCAGCCATGTGATGAAGAAAGCCATCTACACCCAGGGAGAGTCTGTGGAAACTGTGGACCACAACATAACATTTTAACGCTTTCTATGAATGTTTGCTTGCGTTTTGCTTTCTTTCTTAGGTTTTGTTTTGTTTTTTCCTCTTTCTAGATCTGATTTTTCTTATGCAGCAAGATAACTGTATAAATATATATACATATATTGGATTTATCATATATCTTAATATATTTAACATGTATTAGACAACGTGCCATCTAGGGGAGAGGGTAGGGGAAAGAAGGGATAATTTTGGAATAGAAAATTTTGCAAAGGTCAATATAGAAAAATTACTCATATGTTCTGTAAATAAAAATCTTTAATAATTTTTTTTTAAAAAAGAAGGAATAGTGAAGGGACATGGGGAAAATTTTAGGCAATACAGAAACAAAAGATAAATTAAAATGTATTTTGTAAAAAACCTTCCAGATCTTCTAGTTATTTAATCACAATATTTAAAGCTAGAAGTGATCTAGAGGTCATCTAGATTCAAGCTTTTCATATTAGAAATGAAGAAATTGACTCCAAAGAACTTAAATGATTTAGTTAAAGTCATGAATGACAATGCTAGAACTAAAAGACATAGGAAGTGGAGCCTAAACATCAAAATCCGGTGTACTTTTCACTGCATTGTTTTTCTTCTATATTCCAAAAGCTGAAGGATATAAAAGCATCAACCACATGAGGGAGCTTGGTGGAGACCTCAAAAAAAAAAAAAAAAAAAGTCAAGTATGTCTAAATTTTCCCCCTAAGTCCATTTCTTTCTCTCTACTCCATTCCAATTTCTTAAACTATTAGCTCAGCCCCAAAGGCATCCTTTCCCATCCAGTCTTTCTGATGGTTCTGTCAAAACACTGTAAATAACTTATTTCCACTTGGCAGAGGACCACTTGGCACAGAACATTGAAAAAAATATGGCCCTTGATAAAACCAGAGAGCCTAAAAGCCTCTGCTCTACAATCCTGAAGGTACCCCATTTCCAGAGAAAATAATGTAAGAACAAACTAATCCCTCAAAGGCAAGTCTAGCATGGTCACATAGAAAAAAAGTCTCTAAGCATTTTCATCCAACAAAAGTCCAAAATAGACCTATATTTCCTCATCCCCTAAGAAAAGGTAGCCAAATGGGCAGCCAGGACAACAGGGCAAGAAGTACAATGAAGCACCAGATGGATAATTTTGAATATATTAAGTTAAAAAGTTTCTGTACAAATAAAACAAATGCAGACAAGATTAGGAGGGAAGCATCAAATTGGGAAATCATCTTTACATTTAATGGTTCTGATAAAGGCCTCATTTCTAAAATATATAGAGAATTGTCTCATATGTATAAGAATTCAAGCCACTCTTCAATAGATAAGTGGTCAAGGGATACGAGCAAACAATTTTCAGATGATGAAATTAAAACCATCTCTACTCATATGAAAAGTTGCCCCAAATCACTATTAATCAGAGAAATGCAAATTAAGACAACTCTGAGGTACCACTACACACCTGTCAGATTGGCTAAAATGACAGGAAAAGATAATGAGGAATGTTGTAAGGGATGTGGGAAAACTGCGACACTGATACATTATTGGTGGAACTGTGAACGGATCCAGCCATTCTGGAGAGCAATTTGGAGCTATGCTCAAAAAGTTGTCAAACTGTGCATACCCTTTGACCCAGCAGTGTTTCTACTGGGCCTATATCCCAAAGACATCTTAGAGGAGGGAAAGGGACCCACCTGTGCAAGAATGTTTGTGGCAACCCTTTTTGTAGTGGCTAGAAACTGGAAACTGAAGGGATGCCCATCAATTGGAGAATGGCTGAATAAATTATGGTATATGAATGTTATGGAATATTATTGCTCTGTAAGAAACGACCAGCAGAACGATTTCAGAGAGGCCTGGAGGGACTTTCATGAACTGATGCTGAGTGAAATGAGCAGAACCAGGAGATCATCATACACAGCAACAACAGTATTACATGATGATCAATTCTGATGGACATGGCTCTCTGCAACAAAGAATTGTCTCAAACCAGTTCCAATTGTTCACTGAAGAAAACCATACACACCCAGAGAGAGGGAAATGAAATATGGACCACAACGTAACATTTTCATGATCTCTATTGACATTTGCTTGCATTATGTTGCCTTTCTCTGATTCTTTTTTTTTTCTTGTAGATAGGATTTTTCTTGCATAACTTCTCAAGCATTTCAACATTATTAACATGTAGTGGACTTCCTGCCATCTAGGGGAGGGGAGGGGACTGGGGGTAAAATTTGTAATGGAAAGCTTTGTAAAAATCAATGTTGGGGAACTACCCATACATATGTTATACAAATAAAAAGCTTTAATTAAAAAAAAAAAAAGAAGTACAATGAAGATAACACATTTAGTTTCGAAATCATTTTTTTTTCACAACCCTGAAATGAGGATAATGCAGGTGTTAACATACCTATTTTTAAAGAAAACACAATTTTGTAGCCCTTTTTAAGTTTTACCAAAAGTTTTTTGCTATAACAACCTTGAAAGTCAAGTAGCCCAAGTATGAACCTCTTCTTTGGCCATCTCTTACTTGTGTGCTGTACAGGATAAGCCCATAGGCAGAAAACTCATCATCAAGGAAATTCGGCTCTAGTATCCATACTTCATCATTACCCTCAGTAGCTTTTGTTTCTCTGATTAAAAAACTGGAGGACAAGACAAAAACTCTTCTCATAGCCTCTCTTTATAGAGGGCTCTAAATCTTTAGCATTTGCCTCTGCTCTGTTTCACCTCTACCATCATATTCCACAAGTGCCCTTCCCCTCCTACATGTCAGAGACTGAAAACATCTTAAAATTAATTTACAAAAGCATCTGAGAGCACAGAAGAAATTCCTGTAGTGGTTAAATGGGAATGGGGGGGTTGGAGAGAAGGGAAGGTAGAGTCAAGCTCTGAATCAAAAGAGCTGAACTTCAATCCTAGTTCTGCTATTTATCAGCTAAGTGACCTCACTTCTCTGGGGCTCAGTTTAATTAACTTTAAAAGAAGGAGTCAAGACTAAATGACCTCAAAACCTCTTAACAATTGTAAGAGCATATGCTATAGCTTTGAGTCTAAAAATTATCTGTGTATTTTTAAAGTTTTTATAACCCCAGAATCATATACTGAAGAAACCATCCCCTCTGCAAAACTCATTACATAAAGAAACATTCTCATACCAGAACCTAAAACCATAATCTCTGCTTATTTATTCTTCATGGGTATACAAGATCCCACAGTTTGTTTCTGTAGTCGTGATGACTGGTCTTGGGGTCCACTGCCAAGTTCCTGGGACACAGTTAAAAAAACTGAGAATCTCAGAGACTGGTTTATCCTTATAGGGTATGTCTCTAACTGTCACTATATAAAAGTTTAAAAAGAAAAATACTTGGATCAAAAGTCACACTGGAAAATATATCTATTGTGAAAAGAACTAAAGCACCAAAATTAACCTGGCTTATGACATAGCAGGCACAATCTACTTCTCACCTCTTAAAAGCCAGAAAAAATACCAAGAAAGCAAGGATCATCATTTCGTCAAGGAATATTGTGGGAAAACTGAGTAAAACCAAGAGGAAAAATAAGATCTAGAATAACAGTTCTTTTTGTTTTTTGTTTTTTGCTGAGGCGATCGAGGTTAAGTGACTTGCCCAGGGTCACACAGCTAGGGAATGTTAAGTGTCTGAGACAGATTTTAACTCAGTCTTCCTGACTTCAGGGTTGGTGTTCTATCCACTGCGCCACCTAGCAGCTCCTAGAATAACAGTTCTTAAAAGAATTTAAAAGAAAAACAAAAAACAAATTCTCAGCATGATACAGAACCACATTTGGATTGAAGTGAAGCTATTAAACTTCACAGGGAACTGGGAATTGGAAAATCAAAGAACATCAGAGCCTCTCAAACCTGCTACTGCTCCATTTTACAGATGAAGAAACATTTTTTTTAAAATCATAAAACAGCAATAGTTCAAAAACTTTGAGAAGGAAGAACTCTTCTAAATGGTTTAAAAAAAAATTTGATTCAACAAGACAGAAACTATATTATCAATAGTCATGGATGAGAAAATATATGACAAAAAGCAACTATGAATTCATGAAAGCTTTTAAATGATTTGATCTTTTTATTAGTCACAACAGCATTCATATACATTTTAAAAATATTAATTATGTAGGAAAGAGTAGATTTATTTAATATGCCCACTCATGCTTTCAATTTTGTTGGTACTAAATAAAGATCAAAATGACAATGTATTGGATGGGTGGGACCCATCCCAAGTGGATGTGACATTGAATATCATAACTGGTAATATACTGATTGGTCTGATGATTTTTTTTTTAATTATCTGTGACAAAAGATGACTCTTTGGGAGATGAGGAGAGGAAAATAAAGGAAAGTAAGCAATGTAAAAACAAAAAAGATCAATACAAATTTAATTTAAAAAAAACTTAAGAAAAAAGTATCACGTACAAGAATTCAAAGAACTTAAGTCCACAATTTGGAAATCACGGCCAAAAGTAAAAGCATCCTTTGTGCAGGAAAAATTGAGGACAATTTCAGGATTATAATTTTGATTTCATTAAATTAAAAAGATTTTACACCAACAAAACCAATGTAACCAACATTAGACGGGAAGCAAAAAGATCAGCCTCATTTCTAAAATATACAGAGAAATGAGTCAAATTTCAAAAAATAGAAGTCATTCCTCAATTGATAAGTGGTCAAAGAATATGAACAATTTTCAGATGAAGAAATTAAAAATACCTATAGTCACATAAAAAAATGCTATAAATCACTACTGATTAGAAATATGCAAATCAAAACAACTATGAGATACTATCTTACATCTGTCAAATTGGCTAAGATGACAAGGAAAAGATAATGACGAATGTTGGAGGGAATGTGGAAAAATTGGGACAATTCATGCGTTGTTGGTGGAGTTATGAAATGATTCAGCCATTCTGGAAAGCAGTTTAAAATTATGCCAAAAGGGCTATAAAATTTGTGCATATCTTTTGATCTAATACTGGGTTTATATCCCAATGTATTCATAAAAGAGGAGAAAGAACCCACATGTGCAAAAATGTTTGCAACAGCCCTTTTTGTAGAAGCAAAGAACTGGAAATTGAGCAGATTTCCATCAGTTGGGGAATGCCTGAAGAAGATGTGGTATATGAATGTAATGGAATCGTATTGTTCTATAAGAAATGATGAGCAACCAAATCACTATTGATCAGAGAAATGCAAATTAAGACAACTCTGAGATACCACTACACACCTCTCAGATTGGCTAAAATGACAGGAAAAGTTAATGATGAATGCTGGAGGGGATGTGGGAAAGCTGGGACACTAAAACATTCTTGGGGAAACTTGAAACGAACCAAACCAGTCTGGAGAGCAATTTGAGACAAGCCCAAAAAGTTATCAAACTGTGCACACCCTTTGACCCAGCAGTTTTTCTACTGGGCCTATATCCCAAAGAGATCTTAGAGGAGGGAAAGGGACCCACATGTGCAAGAATGTTTGTGGCAGCCCTTTCTGTAGCGGCTAGAAACTGGAAACTGAATGGATGCCCATCAATTGGAGAGTGGCTGAATAAATTATGGTATATGAATGTTATGTAATATTATTGCTCTGTAAGAAACAACCAGCAGGATGATTTCAGAGAGGCCTGGAGAGACTTGCATGAACTGATGCTGAGTGAAATGAGCAGAACCAGGATATCATTATACACAGCAACAACAATATTACATGATGATTAATTCTGATAGACATGGCTCGCTACAACAAAGAATTGTCTCAAACAGGTTCCAATTGTTCAGTGAAGAAAACCATATACACCCAGAAAGAGGGATATGAAATATGGACCACAACATAACATTTTCACTCTATTGATGTTTGCTTGCATTGTGTTTCCTTTCTCTGGTTTTCTTTTTTTTCTTTTAGATAGGATTTTTCTTGCACAACTTGGCAAGAATTTCAACATTATTAACATGTGGTGGACTTCCTGCCATCTAGGGAAGGGGAGGGGACTGGGGGTAAAATTTGTAACGGAAAGCTTTGTAAAGATCAATGCTGAGGAACTACCCATACATATGTTATACAAATAAAAAGCTTTAATAAAATTAATTAATTAATTAATTAGTTTTTTAAAAAAAAGAAAAGAAAAGAAATGATGAGCAAATAATTTCAGAAAAGCCTGGGAAGTTGGATTGATACTGAGTGAAGTGAGCAGAACCAAGAGGACTTTCTACACATTAACAGCAAGATTATGTGATAATCAACTATGACAAACTTAGCTCTTCTGATATAATGATCAACAATATGCTGATCCAAGATAATTTCAATAAACCTTGGATGGAAAATGCCATCTGCATTGACAGAAAGAAGTATAGAGGATAAATGCAGATTGAAGAATACTATTTTTATCATTTTTTTGTTTGCTTTTTCTTTCTCATAGTTTTCCCCTTTTGTTCTGATTCTTCTTTCTCAACATAACAAATATGGAATTATGTTAAAAAAAATAGCTGTACATTTATAATCTATATCAAATTACTTGCTGTCTTGGGGAGGGGAGAAGTAAGGAAGAAAAATTTGGAACTAAAAATCTCATAAAAATGAATGTTGAAAATTATTTTTACATGTTATTGGAAAAATAAAAAAAAACCACTGAATTAAAAAATAAAAATGGAAAAAAATAGATTAATTTCTGTGAACTTTCCAGATATAAAACAAATATAAACAACCAAATTTTATTTTCCTAGGGGGAAAAGAGGCAAAAAATTGAAAATCATCAATTAACTATACATTAGTGGAAGTTATCCTTGGTACCTAAAGATGAGCTGGCCATTCTATCTTGGCTACCATCCTTTTCAGACTTCTAAATGACACTCAAACTCTTGCCAAGAGCACATGGGCCAAGAATTTTAGTCATGCTTCATTTCCACCAGCAAAAAAGGAGTTGTTAGATAATGGATGGCAGATTGATGCCTTAAAAAGGTAAAAAACAATTTCAGTATTTTAAATTTGGTTTCAAATGAACAGGTCCTAAGTAGGGGGAGGAAACATAACCTAGCATTAAGACTACTTATTTGATTTGGTGCCTGAAAAATCTATTCTGATACTTTGCTACTCACCTCTGAAACTTCAGTCAAGACACAGATTCCCTAGGGTCTTAATGAGCAAGATGAGGAAATTGGACAAAACAATCTCTTTAAATCTAATATTTTAAATAACTCATATTTACTTCTCTGTATATCATCTTCATACACTTGGAATGGCATTATGAGTTTTAGGAAAATGCAAACCAATTCACATTTCTTCTTATTCCCTACTCCCATTCTATAGTTAAAATTAATAAGTTCTAAAGTTAATCAAAGCCATGCAATTAACATTCACTGTTCTACATCTTTAGAAATTCATTCAAGGAAAGAGAAAAGCAGGGGCATAGTTTAAAACCTCAAGGGGAACGTAAGAAAAAAGGGTGCAACCAGAAAAGGTAGTAAGTCCATTTCTTGGTAAATTTAGCATAAATTAGAGCTCATCTATTTAAAAGTTGATGTACAAGAACTTCTCCTTTTACACACACACACACACACACACACACACACACACACACACACACATCCAGATAAATGGGCTAAATTCTTTTTTGTATTAAAGCTTTTTATTTTCAAAACATATGCATATATAATTTTCAACATTCATCCTTATAAAACCTTATGTTCCAAATTTTTCCCCTCCCCTAAGTGGCAAGTAATCCAACATGTTAAACATGTACAATTCTTCCATATATATTTCCAAAATTATCATACTGCACAAGAAAAATCAGATCAAAAAAGAAAAAATGCAAAGCAAATTTGAAAATACTATATTGTGATCTACATTCAGTCCCCACAGTCCTCTCTCTGGGTGCAGATGGCTTTCTTCATGTCTAGTGTATTGGAATTGGCCTGAATCACCTCACTCTTGAAAAGAGCCATCACTTGCTGAGTGTAATGAGCAGAACCAGGTGATCATTATACACGGAAACAACAATACTATATGATGATCAATTCTGAAGTATATGGCTCTCTTCAACAATGAAATGTTTCAAACCGGTTCCAATTGTTCAGTAAAGAAAGCCATATACACCCAGAGAGAGGGATGTGAGAAGTGGACCACAACATAATCACAACATAATATTTTCATGCTCTCTATCGATGTTTGCTTCCATTGGGTTTCCTTTCTCAGATATTTTTTTTTTATAGATACAATTTTTCTTGCACAGCAAGATAAGTGTGGAATTATGTATATATATTCGACTTGTCAAGTATTTTAATATAATTAACATGTAGTGGACTTTCTGCCATCTAGGGAAGGGGAGGGATTGGGGGGAAAAATTGGTAACGGAAAGCTTTGTAAGGGTCAATGTTGAAGAACTACCCATACATATGTTTTGCAAATAAAAAGCTTTAATAAAAAAAAAGAAAGAAAGCAAGAAAGAAGAGAGCAATCACAGTTGATCATCATATATGCTTGCTATTTCTATATACAATATTATTTTGGTCCTACTCACTTCACTTAGCATCAATTCATGTAAATTTCTCCAGGGGCTTCCCCAAAATCATCCTGCTAATTATTTCTTATAGGACAAAAATATTCCATAACATTCATATACCATAATTTATTCAACCATTCTCTAACTGATGGCATCCATTCAGTTTCCAGTTTCTAGCCACTACGAAAAGGGCTGCCACAAACATTTTTGCACATGTGGGTCTTTTCCCCTTTTTTTATAATCTTTGGGATACAAACCCAATAGAGATACTGCTGGATCAAAAGATATGGACAATTTGATATAATGGGCTAAATTCTCTTACAATCTGAAGACCCAACAAATTATTCACTAAGTCAGTCTAAAAACAGTATTTTCTGCCACAATGGTACTGATAGAAACCACCCTCATTTTAAAGGGTTTTTGTAGTTGTTTGTTGTTCCTGTTATTTTCCTTTAATCTTACTTTGGGGGAAAATTCTGCAGTTCTTTTTCTTTCTACTTCCCTTGTAGCAATCTACCAACTACAGTAAGTGGGGGGAAAAAAAATGTAACCTCTATAACTGTACAGAAAGAAACTGGTAGTAGTAATTTATATTTGTCCATTTTTACATTAATTTCATAAATGTAATTTAAAATAATCTTTTCATTTTCCATAATCCTTTCCTCATTTTTCTTTTTTTTTTCTCCCTCATGATGACAAATCTTGTTGCTCAGTAAGACAGGCCAAAGGCAGATGTCACTAGGATAATTCAGTCATTCTCCCTTCCCACTGGCAGGGATTATGTACTTGAAGAAAGGGTAGTTTAAAGAAAAAAAAAAAGGAGAAGGCTAATAATATTCTAGCTGTGTGCCTACAAGGTTGCCCTATAAGACCCTAGAGTGCAATTAGCTCCAACCACTCTACCCAAAGTTTCATTTTTGTTACCCAGGGGAAGAGTTGTCTCAGAACATGGAGGCACCGTCTGGCAAAAAGAACATTGACTGAATTTGGTTCAAGAATACTGAGTTCTGACTTCCATTTACTTGCTGACCTTGGCCAAATCACTTCATTGGTGACACCCAAAGTTCAGTTTCTTCAACTAGTAAAAAAAAAAGTGTTGGATGACTTCTCAAGTCCATTCCAATACTGACATGGTGCATGGTCTCTTCCAGCTCTAACATTCTGTGTTCTAGGTTACATCATTCCATGATTCCAAGTTCCCTCTAACTCCCATCCCTCCTAATCCACTCAGAACTATAGCAACCTAGAAATTGCTCCTATCAGTTCTGGCAAAGGAAAAATCAAAATAAACAGTGGACAGAACTCACACATGTTGCTTGAGTGAACGTGAGAAAAACACACATAGTATTATATAACACTATAACTATTACATAACACAGTGCTAAAGGAGAGATGCATTTGTTAGGTAAGATAAGAGCCCCTGTTCCTGCAGCATTTAGAGGGGCTTTATACCAAGTTTTGATAACTATAAAATAAAGTGGATAAAGTATACTAAGAAGTTTTTTTCAAAAAGTTTATGATATGAAGTGTAAGACAAAAAATTTTATTACTACAGGGGAGGGAGGGGAAAAAGAGGATTTCATCTGGATTTTAAAGGCCAAGCAGAGAGAGGACATCTCAGGAACTGGGAACAGCATGATCAAAAACAAAAATGGAAAAGTGAAGGCAATGTGAAAGGGATAGAAAAATTATTTAGTTCAGTTTATCTAGTCTGTCAAATATATGGAGAAAAGGTAATCTGAAATTAGGCTAAAATGTATCATAGCATTATATGCTGAAGACTTCAAATGTCAAGCAAAAGGTCTAAACTTCTACATGGCAGTTATTACCTGGATGGTGTTTCCTTATAGGCTTACCATCAATCAATTAACATCTATTAAGCACCTATTATGTGTCAGGCACTGTACTAAGTATTAGGGATGCAAAAAGAGGCAAAAGATAGTCTGCCCTCAAATGAGCTTACAAAATGATAGAGACAATACATAAACAACTATTTACAAACAAGAGAGATATATACATACATATATACATATACATCATATCATAAATCTCATATACATGAATATAAATCCTATGTCTTATATTCATATTAAAGATATAGTTTAATAAATAAACATTTATTAAGTGCCTAATATATGCCACAAAGAGGAAAGGCCTTGCACTCAAACTTATTATTCAATTGAGCAAACAATGTGCAAACACAAAAAAAAGCAAGCTGTATATATACAGAATAAATAGAGAATAATTAAAAGAAAGAAAGCACTGGAGGTTAAGTTGAAGAAGGGTTTCTACAAAAAATGTAAAAGGCAGGATTTCAGTTGACTAAGACTTAACTATTCTAACTGTTGGTTTGAGAGGACTTTATCCAATTCTCTGGCATTCCCAAAGAACGGGTGGGACCAAGAAAGACACCCAGGCAGCAAGTAGCATTTTGAGTGACAGGAGAGAAACCAGTCTTGGATTAAAAATTCGTCACAGACAATTGAGAGAGTAGCTAATCCATATGTAGGCAATCAAGAGCTGACTACAGTCCTATTTTCTCAAATACTAGAGAGTCAAGCATTTAAATATATCAAACACCATTCTTTATTTTTTTAAAAAAATTATATTCTAATTTTTTCTGTAGGAAATAAATTTCACACTTTTTCAATCTCTTCTTTGTGAAACTCTGCTATTGCAATTAAAAACAAACAAACAAACAAAAGAAAAACAACAAACTTCTGAAAAGAATATAATTATCTGGCAACAAAAAGTGGAAAGTACTGTTCCATGATCCAGTAACTCACTTTCTGCCCTGCTTCTGGACAGGGGAATTGATGGGGGAAACCATGGGCTATTCAAAAAACAAAGCCCTAAATTTTTTTCATTCTTATGGTATTTGAAAAATGTAAATTGTAGTATCTGATGCCAGTCCTTTACTCCACCTGTAAAATATATTCTTCATCTAAAAATTAAATATTTTTAAAAAACAAAAAACAAACTTAAAATTTCCTCTACCACCTCTGCACAGATTCCCCCCCCCCATTCTAAAACATAGCAGGCAACTAAACAAGATGCTAAAATTGGGCATGTGTTTATAACCGCTTTTCATCTTACCCATCCATTGTTTTCACTAAGGAAAATCATCTAAGCTACAATGCAAGAAAACCAATCATTTGTCAGGAAGACTCAATAGCTTCCACAGTTCAAATCAGGCTTCAGATCCTACTTAAAAAAGATACTTTCTCAGATACAGTGACCCTGGGCAAGTCACTTAACCCTGTTGACCTTAAATTTCTTCATCTGTAAAATGCGCTTGGAAAAGAAATGGCAAACCACTCCCTTCCAGTATCTTTGCCAAGAAAACTCCTGCAAAAATTACTAATATTAATTACTATTATCACAATGAAAGGTAAAAGGGAGAAAGAGCTTCCAAGGAAGCCCAAAGCTGATCAAGTCCTTTACAAGTTATTTCTTTCAGTTTGAATTCTTTGGTGTAAAACAAACTCACCCCCCAACCCCACCCTTCTCCATTTGGGAATGGAGCAATAAATCTGCCTATGCAGAAAACAGGCTGCCAAAAGCTAATTAATTGGGTCAATAGACAGCAAGCATACTAATATTCAGTCATCCTTGCTTTTCTTGTACCCAGATATATTGAAAAATTTAAAAGCCATACCACACTGCCAAATGAATTCAAATTAAGATTCCATGGTTCAGGATTCTCTCTGCCAACCTTAGGGCTAAAGCTCAGCAGGCTTAGAAAAGAATGAGAAGCCCTAAAAGCAACCACAGTCACAACATTCATAGGATTAAAGAATTTAGAGTTGATTGGGACCTTGGAGATCCTCTAGTTAATCCCTCACTCTTTTTTTTTTTTTTTTTTAATTAAAGCTTTTTATTTGTATAACATATGTATGGGTAGTTCCTATGGGTAGTTCCCCAGCATTGATCTTTACAAAGCTTTCCATTACAAATTTTACCCCCAGTCCCCTCCCCTCCCCTAGATGG
>JAJPUD010000206.1:527241-576460 GCA_023553655.1 Myrmecobius fasciatus | reverse complement strand
TTAACTTCAACTTATTGTTTATTGATTTTTCACAAGGTCAATTAGCTTCCATTAGTTCAATTATAATTTTTAAGAAATTATTCTCTTCAGTAAGCTTTTGTACCTCCTTTTACATTTGGCCAATTCTACTTTTTAAGGAACTTTTCTCTTCAATGAATTTTTATGGCTCTGTTTTCATTAGACCAGTTCTGCTTTTTAAAACATTCTTCTCCTTATTGGCTTTTTGTACCATTTTGCCATTTGGTCTAGTATGGTTTTTGTTTGTTTGTTTTTTTGCTTTTTGCTGAGGCAATGGGGGTTAAGTGACTTGCCCAGGATCACACAGCTACAAGTGTGAGAGACCAGATTTGAACTCAGGTCCTCCTGACTACAGGGCTGGTGCTCTAACCATTGCACCACCTAGCTGCCCCTAATGTGTTTTTTTTAAGTGTTATTTTTTGTATCTTCATTACCAAAATGTTGGCTCATTTTTCATCATTTTCTTCCATCACTCTCATTTCTCTTCCCATTTCCCCCCTATATCTCTAGATCTTTAAAATTCTTTTTGAGACCTTTCATGGCATAAAACCAATTCACATTTTCTTGAAGGCTCTGCATTTAGGAGCTTTGGCTCACATCTTCTTATGAGCATGTATTTTGATCTTCCTTGTCATGAGAGTAATTTTCTATGGTCATGGTGATTCCTTTTCCTGTTGTTTGCTCATTTTTTCAGTATATTTCTTGACTTAACTCTTTGTTAAAATAGGACTTTGCTTTCAGGGTAGAGAGTATTGTCTCAAGCTTCAGGGTTTTTCTGCAGCTGTTTTCAGAGACACTTTTAGGGACTGGTAATTTTCAGTTCTTCCTAAGTGTTAGGATCTAAGGAGAGTTCTATTTACTACTCCCCTGGCCAGTGTTCTGGTCTGTGAATGACCACAGGCACTTTTTCTGCCCTGGAAATGTAACAAGAGTACTCCTCTCACGCTAGTGGGGCCACAAGCTCTAGAGTGTTAGTGTCCCTCCTTGCTCTACTGACACCTAAGATTGCAATCCAGATCAAAGAATAAGCAAAACAATAGCCCTGCCTCAGTGCCTGCAAAGACATTTCTGTAATCTCCTTTTGACCAGCCTTCCATCTGTGAGCAAAGAGCTCTGGAAGCTGTTGCTGCACTTGTTGACTCTGTGGCTCCCAAGGTGTGCTCTTAGTTTGCTAGGGTCTGAACTGGCAAAGCCTGCCCTGAACTGTGCTCCATTTTCACCCAGGTGTGAGAATTTTTCTACTAACATTCTAAGTTGTCTTTGACTAAAAAATTATTTCACCCTGTCCTTTTGTAGGTTCTGCTGTTCCAGGAATTGTTTAATGGTATTACTTAAAGGTATTTGGATGGGCTTAGGTAATAACTCAGGGAAATCCCTGCCTTTTCTCCTCTAACTTGGCTCCAGTAAAAAATTTATTTAAAAAAAATTAAAATGACAGAATAATCTATGTACTGAGTTGCCAGCCCATGAATGATAAAGATTAATAGTGCACATCAAGATGAATACCCCTTCACTCCTCCAACACCTCCCCCCCATACACACACTCTCATTCACCAACATACATTCATAAGATTCACTGTTAAAGTAATTCATTGCACGCAGATGACCAAAAAACAATCAGAATCTTGGCTGATTTATATTCAATGTTTTTTTGTTCACTGAATTTTTATTTCAACAACAGACTAGAACATGTATATGTTTTTTTAAAAGTAAAAGTCTCCTCACTAGTCTTATTTCTGTTGGTACAATAAGGACAGGATTGGCAGCCTTTTGCTACCAAAGAAGCTAACAAAAGAAAAGAAACAGCAAACCTTTTCTTCAGGAATTGAGGTTCTCAAGGCCTTTCAAATTCTCTTTCTAGTTGTACTCATATGCTCCTAGATAGAGATAAACTAGATAAACTCCAATTACCAGTTTCTGCACTGTCATCCAAGTTTCAAGCCCCACTATATTCACAATGGGGTAATGAGGGGGGAAGGCAGGAGGGGGGAGAGAAATGACCTGAAGCTGATGGGTTGTTGTTATAGTTTAAGAAGTTGTGTAAACAGGAATTTGGATAGAATATATAAAGGAGGTTAATGGGGATACCAAGCCTAGGCACCTCCTTCAGGAGGTGTTAGTTTCAGATGTTATATAAACAGGAATGCAGAAATGAGGGTCTATGTATTCTTCTCTTTCTTGTGTATTAATTGATGAGAATTTGAGTGCACCTCCCTTGAAACAGCTCCCAATAGAATTTGCTCCTAGATACTGTACTGGATCAGCTACTCACCACAAGAAAATAATATTTATTTTTCAAGGTAAACTTCTTTCACTAATTCTGTGCCAAATGTCATCATTCTCTGTTTAGCACTTAAGAGTCCTACCTTTCTGTCCCCAACCTACCTTTCAAAATTTATTATACATAGCACTCTTTGATTTGTGATTGATGGACACTATAGGAAAATCAACATTGAAAAGGTGTAGACAAACCAAGACTACCTTGTTTAGGATCACTAGGATGGAAGTCAATCCACTGTTTTGAGATTTTCACCCATTCTTACTTCTACTTACTTCAATTTTTATGTGCTACATAAGTACTTGGAGGACCCCATTAAAATAAAGATTCTGATCTGCAGTCTTAAACAATAACACAAGGACTAGCTGCTACTGATACATCCTCCTTCCTGCCTCCAACTCTTCTTTATCCCCACTCTCCATACTTCTCCAGTCCTTCCATGTCCACCACTGTTGACAGCTCAAAAAGGAATACAGGAGTCAAATGAATGAAAAAATTATAGTGCATCAATATAAATTTATTAATCAATCCATAAACAATCATTAAGTTCTTATTACATGTTAGTCACTGTGTCAAGGTCTAAGGATACAGAAGGAGGCAAAAGATAGTCACTCCTTCCAAGAAGCTTACAAACAAATGAAGGAGACAACATACAAATATATGTTATATACATAATAAGAGTACACACTATGTAAAAGGTAGGGTTAAATGCATGATGGAGGGCTAGAGGTCAGTACTTAAAGAGGACACAGAGTTAATTAAACATTTTATGTGTTCAAAAATAAAGCTGTCCAGAAGACAATTAGTTTTATTATTTCAAGTGAATAATAAATATTATCAAGGATCCAACCCTAGGCCTTAGACTTCACTAGCCTTCAAACTCCTAAGGCAATGATTCCTTCTGGACATAGCCAGGAGACTCAACTAAGATCCCAAGGCTATTAGCCTGTAAGCACTCCTCCTAGATCTCCAAATCACAGCTAGAAGCATTAAACTTCTTGGGTCTGTTTTCATTACTGGGATGAGTTGGATCTTGAAGAAATAACCATATTGCTTCTGCTGCCATTATTTCCTCTTTCTCCTGTCCCTTCTACATATTTACATTCAGCCACCAACAGCTATGGTTTTAATAGCAAGAGAAAAATTAATTTCAAAATAATATACAAGAATAAAATCATGTATAATGCATGTAAAAGAAATTACTTGGTATCTGACTACGTGGTCCCAGTTAATTAATTTATTAAAGTTTCTCTCAGGCTTGATCTGAACATCTGCATTCTTCCAATTTATCCCATTCCTTCCTTGCCTCAGAAATAAATGGCTATTTCCCTCCCAAAACTGACTTTAGGAATCCACCATCCCAAATTTCTCTGGACCAAGATAACTACTAAACCAGGTTCACTCTCAAGCAAACAGAAAACCTAATGATGATCACAATCAAGCTTGTGATTCTCTCTATCCAGAGTATCATAAAATTCTAAATCTAAATCTAAAACCAGAATTACATTCCAAAGAGCTTCATCCCCCTACCCCATCCCTTACCTCCCAGTCACTCAAATTCAAAACAGATAGCTCTTCCTTTACAAGCTGATATACCAAACTCTTTCTCCCTTGCCCCAAATGGACTACAAGATCAGAAACCTTCCCAAAGCACTGGAGGCAAAGAAGTCAGAACCTTAGAACTTCTTAACTAGAAGGACACTGCAGTTCTTTTCTATGCCCACTGAAGGCATGCCAAGATAAAACGATGACAGTTTTAGAGGGGGATAGAGTGGACGAAATGTACTTTGGGAGAAGAAAAGGAAGGTTTGTCTCCAAAAAGAATTGATCTAATCATTTCCCAGAATAAAAGGGAAAGAGATTAGATATAGGAGGTTCAGGAGGTTGATTTACAAGAGATCAATCACAATATAAAATCTTTACTCACCTGCACCACTTCTATGCCCCTTTTCCTGTAGAAGGGAAAAAAAAGAGATGTTACTTTGACAAATAAGGAAACAAGTCTCTTAAGAAAACTAATAGCAGCATGAAAAACTTCCCACGACTGAATCAAAGAACATAAAACAAACTGCAAATGAGCTTCTACTGAAGCTAAAAAGCGCACAAGGATCCAGGGCACCAAGACTGCCCCCCCTCCCCTATTCCCCCCCAAATCCATACACTCATATACTGCTTTTTCACAGGGTGAGATAGATAGACCAAGTAGCATCATCTCTGTTTTGGAAATAAACAAAGAAAAATCTCAAAGGGGTAAATTAACCCGGGCAAGATCATCCAAGGGTTCAGAAGCAAAGCTGAGCCTGAAACTATGCTCCTGATTCCAAGTCCAAGACTATCTACACTACACCATATCAAACAAAAACTACCATTCTGATATCACTCCTTAACAAAGGAATCTCAACAGTCCAACCCATATCCAGAAAAGAATATCCACTTTAACACAAGAATGTGCTCTTGTGTGGCAACAGATTATGCTGTATGTGTTTTAAGAAAGCTAGACTAAATAAAGGGTGTTTAGGGTGAGCCTATATTGTTGTTAACTAAGTGGCAAGGAATTGGAATAAGTGAATGCCCATCAATTGGGGAATGGCTGAATAAGTTATTTTATATGAATGTAATGGAACATTATTGTCCTATAAGAAAAGATAAGCAGACTGATTTCAGAAAAGTATGGAAAGACTTAACATGAACTAATGCCGAGTGAAGTAGGCAGAATCAGGAGAACATTTTGTACACAATAACAGCAAGATTATGTGATGATCAACTATGATAGATTTAGCTTTTCTTAGCAATACAATGATCCAAGATAATTCCAATAGACATGGGAAGGAAAATGCCATCTGCATCCAGAAAGAGAACTATAGAGATTAAATATGGATCAAAACACAATATTTTCATCTTTTTTGTTTGTTTGCTTGCTTTTTCTTTCTTGTGGATTTTTCTTATGTTTAAAAGGACTACATGTATTTAACTTATATCAGAATGCTTGTTGTCCTAGAGAGAAGGGAGGTAAAGAAAGGAAGAAGAAAAAGATTTCGAACAAAAAATCTCACAGAAATGAATGTTGAAAACTATCCTCACATATATTTAGAAAAATAAATATTGGGGGGAAAATCTGAAAAATATAACTCACTGAACTAAAGAATGCCTCTTTCACATTTATCCAGGCCATTACTTGGAAGAAATGCTAGGACAGAAAGTTCAACTCTGCTCCCTGTGCCCATCATCCATCCATTCACAAAGGAAAACAGAAGATAAATTTGAATTGTTAAATGGTTTGTACTTTTCCTCAAGCCTTGCAAATACATTAGGTCACAGCACTATTCAGGTCAATGTGAAAGGAGTAGGGGGGACACCTCACTTACAGTATAACTCCTCTCATTTTTACTTCTGTTGGTAAATCCTCCAAATCCTCCAGATTCTTCAGCTCTCAATTTCTGAGATCAGGAGCTCATACCTCCATGATAAAGAATTTCTGAAGTTGGTGGAGAGGGGCACAGCAGTGGGAAGTTAAAAAAAGCTCTACAACTTTACTTTCACTCAATTCTAACTGAAATTTACCATTTTCTTCATTTACAATTTTTTTAAAAAAATTATTTCAGATCTACAGATCAGAAATCTGTCTGACTGATGAAGAGAATACATGATACTGGAAAAATTAAAAAGGGGGGGAGTTGTCTCTGGGTGGCTATGTTCTAAAGTGTTTATTTGTGTGGGGTGGAAATTACTTTATCATCTATACCACACAAATAAATACTTATACTCATGTAATTTCCTATTCCCCAAATCAACCATCAGTTCTTTATGAGCAGGAATACTTATAAACTTCTAGACAAGTACCTAACAAGTATAAAGAATTAAACCCTATCACCTATAGAGAATAAAGCTAACTACCTTCAAAACATGTCAAACCCTTTCCCCAGCCTACACCCACAGTGTACTAACTAAACAAGTGCGTAAAAAATGAAAAGGAATGAAATCCTTTCCTGAAAATGTCCCATGACTAGTCAAATCTTGTGATTGCTTTGTAATTTACTAGTGACATATAAGCCAGCCTGACTGTATTCAATGCTGATTCTGACAGGAAAATATATTAACTGATGTTCTCTGGGGCCAACCCCACCCCCTGCAAGGGATTTCTTTACAAAGCAGGATGAAAATTGTTTTCACAGTTTTTATGTCTCTTTTGAGACTCAACACAGACCATAAACACCTACAAACTCACTTATTTCTGCCAAGCGAATGTTGGAATCTGGAAAGGCTTAATATATCTTTTCTAGTGGACCTAAAGTAATCTCAGCACATCTGCCAAATTAAATTTACTTGAATAATTCTGATACTTGGGTAAATCTATGACTTTACCAGTTTAAGTACCTCTACCATTACACATCTAAACACTTTTGACCCTTGTCACCAAGTACAACATTTTATCATGTTCCCATGTTTTTCACATAAGAAATAATGTGAGAGGTTACATGTTGGCAGATTTTGGCTCATCATAAGGGAAAAGTTTTCTAACAATGAGGGCCATCTAACAATGCATTAGGCCAGTTTCATTACACAAAAAGGTTAACATCAATTGACATAATGAAGCTTCAGACTAAATAATCATCAGCCAGAGCTGTTACAGAAATGAGGAACAAATCAAACAAGGGAGGAGTAAATCAAAAAACATTCACTGTCTACTAAAAAATCAAGAGCATTGGGGACACCAAAAATGAAACACTCATTACTCACAGGTAACATATATTCCAAGAAGAGTCTAAAGAAACCTTATCATGAAACACTTCAAACACCTACGGAATTCTACTAGAATATAATATAATATAGAATAGAATAGAATTCTACAAGGAATATAAGTTTAAATAAGGTACAAAACCTGACCTCAGGAAAGCTTAAATTATTAGAGGTTGGGTACACATTGTAGTCACTGAGTACAATGTAATCATGAGGGAGTAGACTGTTACATTTAATCTTTCTTATTTGCACATTGGGTAGGGGCTTAATAATGATTTGAATTTCATATATTTGAATTCATCTAGTAAAGGATAAGACATACATATAATATTCACTATGCTAGTACTCATCATTCTCCTCTGCAATTTGTTCTTCCATATGCTATATTGACTTCTCTAGATTTAAGCAACCACTTAGTGAGACTGAGCTCAGCTTTTCACAACTGAGATCTGATTTTTCTATTTACTACAAGGTAATACCTCACCCTGAAATTAAGATATAAAAATATAAATTTACAAAACAAATTAACTGGAAATAGAAATCTTTTTAAAACATAACTTAGGGAGCAACTAGGTGGCACAGTGGCTAGAGTACCAGCCCTTAAGTCAAGAGGGCCTGAGTTCAAATTTGACCTCAGCCAGTTGACACTGCCTAGCTATGTGACCCTGGGCAAGTCACTTAACCCCAATTGCCTCAGCCAAAAAAAAAAAAACCCAAAAAAAAACCTACCTTACGATTTCCTTACATAGTTCAGCTTCCCTGGAAACTATGAGCTTTCAAATCATTATAAAATTTTTTACTTAGAATGACATAAATCACCAACTTATCATCACTACAACCCTTTTCTGAGACCAAAGGTGTTATAAGTAGGTCATACATACCTTTCTAAAAGCAGTGCCAATAAAAGTATTCTACAAATAGGATTTTTCAGACGTTGTTTGTTGAAGAATTACAGGCTCACACACATAAAATATAAAGATCTTAGAATATAGCAGGTTATCCTCAAATGATAAATGATCAAATGATATAAATATGCAAGTTTCAGAAGAAAAAAAATCCATACTATCTATAGCTACATGGAACAATTCTCTAAGTCACTAACAATTAAAGAAATGCAAATTAAAATAACTGAAGAAACCTCATTCACACCCACCAAAATGGCAACATTTGAAAAAAGGAAAAATGGCAAATGTTGGAGAGGATATGGGAAAATAAATACACTGCTGATGGAACCTGGAATTGCTTCAGCAAAAGGTAACAAGAATTCGTTAAGTAAAACATATGGCAAGATAAACAGCAAGTAGCAGATGCTGAGTTAACTAGAGTCCCCAAGGAGTTTGCATTCTAAAGGGAGAAAAGAACATAAAGAGAGGGATATAACCTTAAGAGGAAAGATCAGGGTGATAAAAATCCAGAGTTCATCAGCTAGGAAAGAATACCTTGACTAGTCTTGGCCTACCTTGAAAATGGAAAACCTGTATGAAAGTCACTCATGAAGGGACTTATGTAAAATAAGATTATGACTAGGGTAGTCAATCAAAAAATATTCATTAAGTGCCTACTAAGTGCCAGACACTGTTTAAAGTGGCTTAGTGAATAGAACATGAGCCTTTAAATCAGTCTTGATGGGTAAATCTTTATTAAGCATCTACTAAAAAGGATGATGTCAAAAGCCAAACTGTTAAGGGGTTAAAGAAGTAAATGAAAGGATAGACAGTGAAAGCTCTTATAGACAGTCATTTTAAGGAATTTAGCCACAAAAAATGATTAAAGTAGGAAATGGAAGGCTCAAGTGAGGGGTTTTTAATGGATGGAGGAGAATGAAGAAAAGGAGACAAGAGACAGGAAAAGATAAGAATAAGTGATTCTTAGAAGGAGCAATCTACAAGTTTAACCTATGGGGGGATTGCTTACTGTCTTGGGGAAGGAGAGGAGAGGGAGAAAAATTTGGAACACAAAGTTTTGCAAAGGTGAATACTGAAATCTATCTTTACATGTATTTGGAAAAATAAAATACTAATAAGATAAAATTAAAAAGTGACTTCCTATAAGCTAACAAAAAAGGGGGGAGGAGGAAGGGGATAGTCTAGAAGAATGGAATTGCTTATGCCATTAAAGGTCTTTTTAAGGAGAAAGGCCAGAGGTGGAAGAGTTAGTGGCAGAAGGTATTCTGAATGATAGATGGGGAAGAAAGGAAAAGATACAGTTCCTAGCAAATGAATTAGAGCACAAGGGATGAGCTGAAGTCGTATAATAGAATTCTAGAGTAAACCCAATGAAAATGGTTGCAGGTTTTTCTCCATCTACTTTCAGCGGTAGAGGTATAGGAAGATGGGATGGTAGGAATCAGAGGTAGAGGTGGGGCAGAGCACAATTGTGATATGATAAAGCCAGGGATTCAGAAAAAGAGGATTGTTGGTTAATGTTCACCAAGAAGTCAAGAAAGGTAAAGAGGAGAGAACAAACTGGCTAGTAAAAAGGATATAGCCTAGGAGAGAACTGAGAGGTCAAGGAATTGGAGGTCACAAGTAAGGTTTGGTAAAGGGAAGACAGAGAGAGATGGAAAGCCAATAGATTACAGCAGAATAAGGAAATTTCAGAATTCTTGAACATGAAGGTTTTAATATTAGGTGAAGGAGATGTGGAAAGGCAACAGACTGTTATTGGATAAGGGAATTTCAGAATCTATTAACATGAAGATGGTACATTAGGGAGCAAGACAAAATCAAACATATAACCTTTGGTTGGAGATGAGGTGAGGTGAAGGAACAAGGTTATGGAAAGTGGATAGATTGTGGAACTGTTAGTCTACAGAAGAGAGATATATATACCACCTAACAAACCTACCATAGGGCCATTGCGAAAGACAAAGGATCACAACAAAGTATATAAATACACTTAGAAAATTACAAACTATAAACATTCCAGATTTCACAGTAACATTTTGAGAAACCAAGGGATAAGCACTGCAGTAATAAGAGTAAAATTAATAAATCTGGAATCATAAAGGTAAAGAGGAGGGGGAGAAGAGATATGAATAAAAATAGCAGGTAGTTATTTGACCCTTACTATATACCAAGAGCTGTACTAAACAATTTACAATGATCTCATTTGATTCTCACAACTCTGGGAGGTAGATACCATTATTATCTGTATTGCTATTATCCTATTAGTCAATAAAGAATGTGTGGGATGACTGACTTATAGGTCCACACAATATCCTCTCTGACTTCTCAGTCCAAAATTCCCTTCCCTAGCCACCCCTACACCTTATATTTGTTGTGCCCCTTTTTTTATGTAGCTTAAATTCCTTAAGAATGGGAAATGACTCTCTTTTGTAATTGTTATTCCCAGAATTAAATAGTACATGGCATTTCCTCAACCTTTAATAAATCAAAAGGGATAAAATAAAAAAACACCTCACACTTAGACTAAATGACAAAAGATAAACATGGTAAAGTAGAAGGAGCCACCATAGTAAAATAGCATACTAATGGGAGCTGGGAACTAGTCTAATAATTCTGTTACTTAAAAAAAAAGTAATAATTGAATTATACATACTGTTTAATACATCAACACTATTACTCGGCACATATCCCAAAGACAGAAATAGTCTATGTATAAACCAGTGAATTACAGCAGCACTTTTTATAGGTGAAAAGAACTGGAAGAACTAGTAGTTCCAACTAGGAAATGGCTAAGCAAAATGATGAAGTATATTAATGTAATAGTCTAACAGCAAACTGTCACTAGAACATTAACTTTAGCTAGCTGAGATTCATCACCTTGATCTGAATATCTTTGCCCAAAGAAATTTATAAAAGCAATGAAAGCATGGAGAGGTTGCAATCTGCCTCCATGGAAGAATAACTCAGTACAATGAAATCACGGGGCCTTCAGAAGTATTAAAGGTTTATATATCTAAGCCAACAGACTAGGGCCTCTTCACAGGACCAAAAGAAAGAGGAATAAAACCTTTAACAGCTGAGCCATTCCAACAAGGGGAAAACAGCCAAGTTTTCAAAAAGAGAAGGCTAGAGATAATAGGGAACTTCTCCTGAGTTGGGGTTCCCTTGATAAGGAACAGTTGGGATAGAAGACACACTGCTATTTTTAAGTGGCTTGGCTATAATTTAGACAAGAAACTTTCTTCCTACAGCTGGAAGAGGAGGGTGGGGATTTCTCAGAACAACACAGCTGCTGTGGGAACCCAATCTAGGATTCATACTGGAGAATTTCACGGTAGATGAAACACAGACTTGAAATGCAGCCTTGAACCAATGGAAGACAAGAGGAAAACCTGCACCTGCACCCAAAGGCTAAAAACTACTTAGTCCTGGAAAATCAACAATTATTACAGTGGTAAACCAAGCAATCGCCCAGTAATTTGCAGAAAGTCTTGGTAACTGTCAGATTTTAAATACCAGAAATAATATATTTGTCCTTCAACAGAAAGATTTCGAAGTAATAGCTTTTATACACAAGAAGCAGAGAACTAGGGAAAGTTTAATGTTCCTAAAAGCATTAAAAATAGGCCAATTCAATATTATTTAGAAATGTACCAGATTTTGAGATACAACAAAGGTAAGAGTAGCTCACATTTTTACAGTCATTGATATTTTTCAGAGAACAAAACTATAGGTTATGGAATGAAAATAATAAATATTACAAAATACTAGAGGTCTTTCCAGTAAGATCAGGAATAAAACAAATAGGTTCGCTGATTTTATTTTTAGAAGGCCCTCTAGTGTTTGATTTGAGTATATTCACAAACAAATAGAAATTCCACTCAAAATAATTACAGAATATTTAAAATATCTGGGAATTCAGATCAGTTATAAAATATTTTATAGAAATAAAGACTCACAACTAGACCATGCAGATAAATAAAATGGCAATGCAACCTAAATTACTATACAGATTCAGTGTCACACCAATTAAGACAAGATAACAAATATTAAACTACTTAAACATTCATGCAACTAAATTCAGGACACAAAACCAAAAACAAAACAAAAAAAAACAAAACAAAAAAACAAAAAAACAGTCCATGCCTCCAAAAATCTGATAAACTACCAAGTTTACTTTACTATGTAAAAGTTAAAAAAAAATAAAAGGTCAATAATGAAAGAGATGGAAAAGAACACAGATCTCAAACCAGTAAACCAGTACAAAGTAATAATCAATGAAGCCATTTGATAATGATTGAAATTTTTTAAAGTTGACCAGAAGGCCAAATTAGTTATACAAGGACACATCAGCCTAGTTTTTGATAAAGCCAAAGAACAAAGAATCACTATTCAAAAAATACCTTCAGTGTTTCCTCACAATCTGGCTCCAACCTACATTTTTAGCTTTGCTCCACATAATTCCCTTAGACTCCATGTTCCAGCCACAATGAACTATGAACCATTTCTTGAACTTGATATTCTGCTTTACTTCCTTCTTTGTTCATTTCTATATGCTATCCTAACATAAGGGCCTGAAATTCATTGCCTCCAGAAGGTGTCCCAAAATGTTTATCTTTTATCAGGACTTAATTCAAAGTGGCACCTTTCCAGTCACATTTCATTTATATACACTTGTGTTTCCTCACAATAACATAAAGTCCTTAAGAAAAATACCGTTCCATGTCTATCATCTCTCTTTCTAGAAATGGATAGCTTATTTCACCATGGAACTGTAGTTGGTCATAGTGCTGATTAGAGTTGCTAAATATTTCACAGTTATTTATCTTTTTCATGTTGTTGTTAATTATTATTTCTCAAGGCTGATGATTTTCGAATCTACCTATTCTGCCCTAACCTCTGCCAAACTCCAAAAACCTTGAAATCAGTCTGATGGAAATAAGATTCTAGACCACTCATATCATATGCTTTAAATGGGCATGTGATTTAGATATAAAGTCAAATTATAAGCAAATTGGAAGAGCAAGAACAGATTTTTTTTTTTGTTAAAGCTTTTTATTTTTCAAAATATATGCATGGACAATTCCTTAACATTAGCTCTTGCAAAATCTTGTGTTCCAATTTTTCCCTCCCTTCCCCCATGCCCTCCCCAGATGGCAAATAGTCCAATATGTGTTAAGCATGGTAGAAATATGTTAAATCCAATATATGTATATAAATATTTATACAATTATTGTGCTGCACAAGAAAAATAAAATCAAACCAGTTAAAAAAAAAAGTAGAATAAAATGCAAGTAAGTACAATGAAAAGAGTGAAAATACTATGTTGTGAACCACATTCAGTTTCCACAGTCCTCTCTCTGGGTGTAGATAGCTCTCTTCGCAACGTCCATCAGAATTTATCATCGTATAATCTTGTTGTTGCTATGTATAATGATCTGGTTCTGCTCATCAGTTCATGCAAGTCTCTCCAGGCCTCTCTGAAATCATCCTGCTGGTCGTTTCTTATAGAACAATAATATTCCACAACATTCATATACCATAATTTATTTAACCATTATCCAACTGATGGGCTTCCATTCAGTTTCCAGTTTCTTGCCACTACAAAAGGAGCTGCCACAAACATTTTTGCCCATGTGGGCCTGCAAGGACAGATCTTTTACAACTAAGAATGATAAAGAATTCTTGACCAAATAAGGGGCAGAGGAGATCATGGAAGACTGAATGAACAGTTTTAAGACAAGAAATTAAAGTTGCATAAATTTAAGTTCCTAGTTAGAAAAAGGAGAGAAACAATTGCGGGTGGGGGAAGTGAGAGAGAGAGAGAGAGAGAGAGAGAGAGAGAGAGAGAGAGAGAGAGAAGGCACCAATCTTCACACCACATTTCTAGGACAAAGACATGTAAAGAACTGCTACATATAAGAGCAAGGGTGGTTTTCTAAAAGTTAAATGGTCAGAGAAAATGAGCAAAGTAAGTTATGTCTTTTGCTTCTTTTTGTATCCTCAACACTTAGTAAGTGCTTATACATGTAACTGATTGACTGAAAAGGTAAGCTTTAAAATAATGCTCCTAATCACTAATATGAGAAATGCAAATTTAAAAAAACTCTGCTGCTCAAACTTCAGATCCAACAGACCATCAAAGATAACAAAAAAGGAAAATGACAATTGTTGGAAGGGTAACAGAAGAATAAACACCCTAAAGCTTTGTTTGTACAATTGGGCAATGACCTAATAATTCTGCAAAGTAATTTGAGACTATACCCTCCCCCAAAAAAATCTCTAAATTATATATCTATTGATCCAACAATAACATTACTAGATTTTCATCCTAAAGAGTTCAAAGATTAAGGGAAATAAGTTATATATACAAAAAATAAAAATAAAATTTGTGTCAGCACTTCTTTATAAGCAGTAAAGAACTAGAAATGAAGTAGTTATCCATTAACTGGGGAATGGCTGAATAAAGTATTATATTAATGTAATGAAAGATTAGTATGCCATAAGAAATGATGGAAGAAAAATATAGAAAAATTTCTATTCACTGATACAGAGTGAAGTGAACAAAACCAAGAGGAAAAGTTATATTTATACAATTACTGTGCTGCACAAGAAAAATCAAATCAAACCAGTTAAAAAAAAAAAAGTAGAATAAAATGTAAGCAAGTACAATGAAAAG
This sequence comes from Myrmecobius fasciatus, assembly GCA_023553655.1. NCBI lineage: Eukaryota > Metazoa > Chordata > Mammalia > Dasyuromorphia > Myrmecobiidae > Myrmecobius > Myrmecobius fasciatus. The sequence goes on along the minus strand of JAJPUD010000206.1, from coordinate 561,840 downwards.
AGTGAAAATACTATGTTGTGAACCACATTGAGTAATTGTGAGAGACTTAAAATACCAAAAAATTGGCATCTCTTGGCAGAGAAGTGATAGACTAAGAGTATGGAGTGAGACATACATTTTTGAGACATGGAAAATGTATGGATTTGGGTAGTTTGACTATATGCATTATAAGGTAGGAGTTTTGAGGGGAAAGGTGATAGTAACAGTGATACCGGGGAAAAAAGAAAAAGTCAATGAATCATTTAAAAATTAAAAGATCAAAAAAAATACACTGGAAGAAATATCAGAACAGAAGATAAGAAACAAGAGAAACATAAACATGGAGGGCAATGTTATAATCACTTAATTGTTCTGTGGAATCTTAACTTCTCACAATCTGAAAACCTCTTAGTCACTGATACCCACTATCCTACCCTACCTAAAAGCTTGCAACACTATGGAAACCCAACTTTTCGGTATTTTCTCATAAACTGATGCTGAGTGAAACAATCAGAACCAAGAATACGTAATATACATTAGCAACAAGAATGTATGATGATCAACTATGAAACACTTGGTTCTTCTCGGTAGTTCAGTGATCCAAAGCAATCCCAATAGACAACAGAAAATGCCATCTGCATCCAGAGAAAGAACTAAGGAAACTGAATGTAAATCAACATATGCTATGTTCACTTTTTTTCCTGGGGTTTTTTTTTTCTCCTCCCATAATTTTTCCCTTTTGTTTGATTTTTCTCTCCCAACATGATTCATAAAGCAATGGGTAAACAAATAAACCAAATGGAAGGACGGTAGGGGGAGAAAAACAAAAGTAGAAGGGACTGTCTTAAGAGACAGAAATTGGATGAGAAAGGGAAATGGCCTTGAGGATCTTTTCAACTTTTAGGTCCTGTAATGCCTTAATAATCCTTGCACCTGAGATTCAGTTTCCTGACCCATAAAAAGGAATAGAATAATCTCTAATGTTCCAACTAAATAACATTTCTCGCTATAAAGTCTCTTCCAAGTGAAATAATTCAACAAACTAGAGCAATAGTCACCAATCATTTTTTGATAATGCATTCCTAACATTAAGAAAAATTTGAGCATGCAATGCCAAGATACATATATTTTATTTATAAATTATGTATGTAGCGTGACAAAGCAGACAAAAAGACAATCTCAGAATCAGGGACATCTGGCTCCAAATCCCCTCAAGACAGATAGACTCTCTCTCTTATTGTGTGACCCTGAACAATTCTAATCAGTGGTCTAAGCCAGCATTTCTCAAACTTTTTGGTCTCAGGACCAAAAACTCTAAAATATTTCTGAGTACTCCACAAAGAAATTCGGTTTATATGGGTTGTATCAATCAGTATTTAAACCATATTGGAATTAAAGCTGATTGCTGGCTTCCCCTAATAGATTCTAAGCCCTTTGAGGACAAGCCTGGTTTTTTGGTTTTTGTTGTTGTTTTTTCACAGTGCCTACTACAAAGTAAGTTCTTAATAAATGCTTAATGATTGACAAAAAAAAATAATAATAATTAGTAAGAGTGACATTCTCTTCTTGAGTTCAAATCTAGCCTCAGACATTTAATAGATGTGAAGTCCTGGGCTAGTCCACTAACCCTGTTTGCCTCAGTTTCCTCAACTGCAAAATGAGCTAGAGAAGAAAATGGCAAACCATTCCAGTTATCTCAGCCCAGAAAACCTCAAATGGAATCATGAAGAGTCAGACATAATTCAAAAACAACTGAACATTATTACCAAAATGGTTACTACCTCCACGCAAAAGGGAATTGGGGGAGGGAAGGGATTGGGAGTGTGACCTTGGATGACCTTATTACACTTTGGGAGAATTGCTATTCTAAACTACTAAGGACTATAAATTGCAAAGAAGATGATAGCCTGAATTAGTATTAAGAGACCTATCAATAAAATCATAGGTTTAGTCTTTATCCTAAACATATATGAACTACATACTAATATAGTATAATAATAATAATAATAATAATAATACAGTAGGTATACCAAAAAGTAGAAATTGTTAAAGAAATCAAAGATTAGGGGCAGCTAGGTGGCGCAGTAGATAGAACACCAGCCCTGAAGTCAGGAGGACCTGAGTTCAAATCTGGTCTCAGACACTTAACATTCCCTAGCTGTGTGACCCTGGGCAAGTCACTTAACCCCAACTGCCTAAACAAAAAAGCAAAAAAAAAAAAAAAAAAAAAAAAATCAAAGATTAAGAGGGAATCCCAGAAGTTTATTGAGCATTTGAGTGACCCAGTTAAGTTAAGATCTTCAGGAAAATCACAGACGGCAGAGATAAGCAGAACAGCTTTGAAAGTTAAGATGTTGAATTATATACTTTCCTTTTAAAGAATAAATTATACATATAGAGATTCACAGTATCATATATAAGCCTTTTCTGGTCTACTGTGTATTTAAAAATTCTCATTTTAGTAGTTTCTTAACATCAATTTTTTTTTTTCTTTAACTACTGGCAGCTATGAGGAGGGTGAATTGGAATGGGAAGAAATTGGAGGTAGGAAGGGCAATTGGGGGCTATTATAATAATGCAAGCAATGCTGATGAGAGTCTGAACTAGTGTTACCTGTGATAATGAAAAGAAAGGGGCACATTAGACAAATGGAGGTAGAAATGACAGAATTTAGATTTTGAGTTAGAAAGGCCTTTAGGAACCATCCCTAGTATAATTACTGATAGGCACCCAGTTTTTGCTCAGAGACCACAAGGAGAAGGAAACTACCATTTCTCAAAGCAGTTCATTCCACTTTTGAGCAGCTCTCATAAGGCCATTTTCCCTGAAATCAGGCATAAATTTGCTTCTTAGCAATAATGTACTGAAATCCAGTTTACAATCCACCCATGCCTGCTCATTCTGTATGACTCACTCTGTCCCACCCAAAATTTAAAAAAGGAAGGGGTCATTGCTGAGGAGTACAAAGCTCTCACCTAGGGGGAGAGAGTAAGATGGAATTTTCCTTCCAGCACCTGCTACAGATGCTTTGGATAGTGGTTACTTTAGGTTATAAATGTCTTGTGCTGAATGAAGACAGGCTCAGAAGAGAAAGGATGGAATGCAGAGAAACAAAAGTGCATTTGGAAACAAGCCTCATGACTGACTACCATAAAAGGATGGGATGTGATATATCTTCTCAACCTCAGATTGGTTATCAAACACTCTCTTGAAGTAATAGAAAAAAAAAATTTTTTTTCCCCCTCTTCTCTTTCCTCCACACAATACCTATCTACTGCTTTGTCCCAGGAGAGAAACTCAGGATGAAAGAGTTTTGTTACTTCTGCTATAGAAGTCTGGGTTTGTACCTTTCAGAGAACAGGAAAAAATCTCTCCCAGAGTCCCACACAAAAGGTTTGCCCTGAGTCTCCTCTTCTCCTTAAAGTTCCCCAGTAGGAATATAGCAGAAGTAAAGGAAGAGTTAGAAAATCAGAGAGTTGGAAGGGTTTCAACAGTCCAAGTTAACCCAAAGCACAATTTTCCTCTAAAACATCCTCCCTCAAAAATTTACCTTATTCAATGAATGATGAAGCATTGCTACTTCCTCAAATTACCATCAACATAGAATTATATAGAATGGTAGAATCATTCCAATTTTAGAGTATGGAATTCATTAATGATGTAGTTGAGACTGGAACCTACTCCTTAATAATTCATCAAAAAATCCAAAATGATTGTACCTGTCAGTTTATTCAGCATTCTTTCTCTGTAGTTTCCACTCACCTTCATTCCAATCAGAGAATAGCAAAGTAGGAAGGGATTTCAGACAACATATAATCAAATGGCCAATAAACAGGAATGCTTACCAAGTGGTCATTAGAAGGAGGGAAAGATTTCACCTTGTTTCCTTTGAACCAAAAGTGTTTGTATTCACTCTGAGATCATTTGTCTTTTATTGTTTTATTCTTTATTATTTTAGCTATGATTTTTTTCTCTTCTGTTACCTTCATTCTGCAGCAGTTCATATTATAGTGTTTTGGGGTTTACAAAACACTTTAAAAATATTATATCAACTGAATTTCTCAGAATTAATATGATTTGCCCAAGGTCACATAACTAATTAGTGGCAAAAGCCCAATTTTTTTTTTGGGGGGGGGGATCTGTTGTTTTCAAATGTTCACTCTTGGCTTTTTGTGTGTGTGTGTTTGTTTTTAAAGGATCTCAGTCAACTAAGTAACAAGCCAAAATCCAGCTCTCTCATTGGGGCAGCTAGGACAAAGTCCTAGATCAGGAGTCAAGGAGTCCTGAAATCAAACCCAACCACAGATAGATACTTTGCAATATGATGCTGATCAAGTCACTTAACTTCTATAATGACTCGGTTTCCTCACATGCAAAATGGGTATAATAATAATAATAATAATAATAATAATAATAATAATATCAACTAACCTTCCCTGAGTTGTTGTGAAAACAAGATAATATTTATGAAGCATTTTGCAACCCTTAAAGTATTATAATAAAGACTAGTTATTACTGGAGAGCAATTTGGAATTATGCTCAAAAAGTTATCAAACTGTGCATATCCTTTGACCCAGCAGTGTTTCTACTGGGCTTGTATCCCAAAGTTTGGGTTTCTTTTTGTTTGTTTGTTTGTTTTTTGAGGCAATTGGGGTTAAGTAACTTGCCCAGCCAAAGAGTTCTTAAAGGAGGGAAAGGGACCCACATGTGCAAAAATGTTTGTGGCAGCCCTTTTTGTACTGGCAAGGAACTGGAAACTGAAAGGATGCCCATCAATTGGAGAATGGCTGAATAAATTATGGTATATAAATGAATATTATTGTTCTGTAAGAAGCGACCAACAAGATGATTTCGGAGAGACCTGGAGAGACCTACATGAACTGATGCTAAGTGAAATAAGCAGAACCAGAAGATCATTATACACATCAAGAAGATTATATGATGATCAATTCTGATGGACATGGCTCTCTTCAACAATGAGGTGATTTAAACCTGTTCCTATTGTTCAGCAATGAAAAAAGTCATATACATCCAGAGAGAGGCCTGTGAGAACTGAGTGTGGACCACAACATAGCATTTTAATGCTTTCTGTGAATGTTGCATTGTTTTCCTTCTTAGGTTGGTTTCTTTTTTCCCTCTTTCTAGATCTGATTTTTCTTGTGCAGCAAGATAACTGTATAGATATGTATACACATGTTGCATTTATCACATATTTTAACATATTTAACATGTATAGACTACTTGCCATCAAGGGGAGGGGTGGGAGGAAGGAGGGAAAAATTTGGAACAAAAAATTTTGCAAAGGTCAATGTAGAAAAATTACTCATATGTTCTGTAAATAAAAAGCTTTAATAAGCAAAAAAACACTAATTATTACTATTAGGTTGAGATCAAATACATGCTGAAACTATATTCTCTAGATTATATTTACAATTTCAGGCACCTATGGTAGAGTAGAAAGTGCCTCAGACATGGATATTATATAACTTTAATTGTTACATCATACCATGTGTTCATAGCATTCATTTTATGTATCTCTTCATCACTATCATAGTTTCTGAACAACTACCAGGGCAACTGTACCTCATGAAATGAAAGTATTTTCTCCTATTGAGAAAAGATCAATATTTAAAAAAAAAAAAATTTAATCACTAAGGCACTAACTGTTCTAAGATTCAGAGCTGGAAAAAACCTTGGCAAACATTTCACTCTGTCATTTTAAAGTGGGAATTAAAAGCCCAAAGAGTTAAGTCACTTACCCAAAGGTCAAATGGAAAGAAAATGAGAATCAAGATTCAAATTACAGTCTTCTGACTCCAAATATGGAGCTTTTTTTTTTTAAATAACAGAGTTATCTTTGCATTACAATAAAATACTTAGAGAACAGATGTTTTTGTGGCTAAAACTCATTTGATTCTCACAACCACCCAGCAAGGCAAGTGTGATATTAACTCCATTTTATACTTGAGAAAACAAAGGAAACAGCAGTTAAGTGACTTGCCCACGGTCACTCAGCTAGTCTCTGAGGTCAGATCTGCACTGAGGTTTTCCTGATTCTACGTTCTTTGCTTTATCCATTGCTTATCTAACTATCCTATTTTTAGTTTTATTTTTTATGGCACAAAGAATCTTCATTCTTAAGGAGTTATATTATTGTGAGATAAACTCCTTCTCTACCAATGCAGAACAGCAGCATTTCTATAGCCTAGAAATTGCCTAGATTCCTAAAAAGTTAAGTGATATTGTCCAAAATCAGACAGTAAGTGTATTATAAGCAAGACTTAAACCCTTATCTTCCTAATTTCAAGATCAATTCGCAATCAATTCAACACCAAATTCATGGTCATAATTTTTAGGAAGGAAAGTCAGAAGAGAAAGGTAAATGATTACCAAGTAATAGGAGAAAAGAGAAACCAGTAATATAAGGTTGATTACAGAAAATGATGAAGGAATGATATTCCTTCAAACTGATTTTTGAGATGCAAAAATTTTTCAAGTGTTCCATATGGCATAATCACAGCACTGAAGTAAGGAATATTTTACTCTGAGGACAGAGAATTCAACATTGGACTTGCTCCAGCAAAACACAAAGGTAGCCCTTTCTAAGTTAAGAAAGGAACAAGACTACTCAGAAAAAAAAAATCCTATATTCATAAAATATGGAGGGGGAAAAACTTTACTATACTCAGAGGTGCTATCATTTTGTTTTATATGTGTCAGAGGCTGCTCAGGATGAGGCATGAATTAAGAAAACTACATTTTCTAAAAAAGCAATGAAGTCTTAAAAAGTTGAGATTCATTATCAGTGGCATTTGGCAGAGTACCTTAGAATGCTAGAACCTATAAGGGATCTTAAAGACTAATTAACTCCAATTTCTTTATTTTACAGAGGAAGAAATAGAGGCCCAGAAATAGAATACAAAGAGACAAAGAAAGTCCCTGTCATCAAGATCATAATCTAATGGGGAAGACCAGAAATCAACATATACCAGATATCATATACATATGTGTTGTGTGTATCATAAATAGAAAATAATTAAAAGAGAGAAGATACTATAATGAAGGACTGGAAAAGGCTTCCTGGAGAAGATGAGATTTTAGTGGAACTTAAAGAAGGCAATGAAACCAGGAGGCAGAGGTGAGGAGGGAAAACATTCTAGAATTGGGAGGCAGGGGGAAGAAGAAGAAGAGCCAAATGAAATCCCTGAATCTAAGGTAATATCTTGTTCTAGGAACAACATGGAAGCCACTGTCACTGGGTCAAATAAATCTAAGAAGACTGAAAAAGTAGGAGGTAGCTACATCAGATACCTAAGCTATGGAATCCTATGCAAGTCCTCTTCTCAATTATTTGTCTAAGTTAAAAAGACTATAAGATGCAGAGAAAGTGGATATCTGAATATTTTAGAGGATATTTAGAATATCCCATCATATTATTTCATAGTTACAAATATTTACAAGGTTTTCAAAGCATTTTTCCTCAAGATACCCCTGCAAGGTAATTAACACAAGAGTATTGTCTGTTTTACAAATGGAAGTAACTAATATGACTTGCCCAGAGTCTCACAATTAGCATCAGTTGGGATTTGATCTCCAAGTTCACTCTGACCAGGAGGCCCCACAGTTGCTGAAATGGTTAATGTTTATTTCATGCCAGAAGCAATCACATAACCTTGGATAAGCCTCTTCTCAGTCTGTCTTGTTTCCTTCTTTGTCAAATAAAAGAGCTAAATTTGATGTGTAGGGTACCTTCCAATGACATTTTACCTTTGTGTGTTCAGAAACTCACTGTTGTTTTAAATTCCTTCCAGTTCCAACAGTATGTTTTCTATTTGTTTGCCTCTATTCTTTCTCCTCTCTCCAATCCATCCTCCACAGAGCTGCCAAAATAATCTTCCCAATGAACAGAGGCTATGCATTTGCTCCAAAATACTCAATGACTCCTTACTGCTGACTGGATAAAACAGAAATGTATCTCCCTGGCATTGAAGACCTGACACAGCCAGGTTCCAACTTTCTACCCACCTTTTTTCATTCTCTTTCATTCCAACATTATATTCCAAGTAAGCCAGACTATTAAATGTTTCCTAATCTTATTCTCTCTTGACTCCATGAACATACTTCCCAGTGTTCACCTCTTTCTGCCTGTTCAAATTCTTCTGTTCCTTCAAGTACCAGCTCAATTGCTACTATTTCCACAAAGCTGTTCTAAGTCATCTTCCAAGTAAAAATGATGCTTCTCTCCTAAAATTCTCAGTGCATTTTATCTAGATCTCTTCTTTCATATTCTACCCTGTATCTCACTAATCTCACACCCACCTTTACAGTTATAAATTCTCTGAGAACAGAGCTTTAACATGGGACTTGGCACATAGTAACAACATAATAAATTTTGGATGGATTTCATTCTACATTCCAAAGTCCCTTCAAGCACCAATGTTTTATGATTCAAGAATTCTAGTCTTTATACAATCATGGGTTGAATAATGAACATTTTTCATTCTAAGGAATTCTATTTGAAGGGTAAAACTCAAGGATCAATTTATTCTACAAAAACGAATCTGTATTTATCCTAACATTATATCAAAAAACAAAATCTTTTCTACATCATACATACACATACACACACCCTCTAGGATTTAACATTGGTTCTTATGTTTTCTCACTGAAATCACATTTCTAAAAAGTCTTATTGATAGTATCATATTTTACTAGAATTTCACTGATTAACTATAAAATCACATTAATGAATCACCCTTTTCAAAAAGTGACTTGTAGCATCAATTTCATTCTCACCCACCCACACGGGGATGAGACACATGTTATGGAATGGAAGCCCAATATAAACATTATCCTAAAGGTCTAGTATACCCATGCATGTCTCTCAAAGGAATAAACAAAACTCCATAAACTCTCTTTCTTAGGCTCAGCAAAAGGCTCAAGTCATATAATACTACAAGATGCCAATCAGTTCAGAGAAACCTATCCCACTTTAGTGTCTTCTGCTCACACCAATCCACTTTCAGATCAAACCATGCAGTGTAACAGGAAGGCCTGTTATCAGCTGTGGAAATTAATGTCCTGATTTTAATATAGTCTCTCAAAGACTCCTTGCCTTCCATAGCTATGTTAAATATGATGAGTAGAAATAATTATGTCAGTATTTCAAGGATATATGATTTTATCAGCCTGGGCAATCCTTCCAGCAATGGGTAGTAATCACTCTCTATTATTAATAAATTGTCTTCACAAGAAGATATCCCCCAAAAAATTGGGTATATTAAGAACCTCTATGAACTTAACTCAATTTCTAGTTTTCAAAAAACACATTCTACCACTGGGTTCATACTTAACATCTTTCTAACTTGCACTCTACCAGTAATCTCAAGGAGATCAGTAGTATGGTGGATAGAGTGCTGAACCAGAAAACCCTAAATTCAAATCCAGCCTCAACTACCTATTAGCTGTGTGTCTATAGGCAAGTCACTTAACTTGTCTGCCTCATTTGTAAAATGAGGGTTTTAATAGTACCCATCAAGGCTGTAAGAATAGTACATGATACGTGCTATGCAAATACTATCATCATCCTCACCATCTTTATTGAAATTTCAAAGTCACCTCTACAGTACAGAGAAATACAGAACTTCAAAATTGTTACAACAATATTAGAAATAAAGACTGTTACATCCATTTCTATATACTTAATAGTTGGACAAAAATATCTTCTTCATACTCTTTTTGAGATACATAGTGAAGTTAACAAAATGTAAGCTTTACAGGTGAGGAAACTAAAACTTCTTATGACACATGTTAAAGAGAATAAAAAAGGAAAGGAAGAAAGTCAGAGAGATACAACCACTGTTCGGAGTGGAAGGGACAACAATAATGGATAAGAGAGATTAAACCTACTTAGCTCTTATTTTCTTCTACTTTTCTCTGCCTAGGAGAATGAACTTCATAATGAATTCAAAGATTTAAGTTAGTCAAAAAGTTTTATGAAGCACCTACTATGTGCCAGACACAATGCTAAAATCACAAAGGATATAAAGAAAAGCAAAAGATATTCTCTGCTATCAAGGAGTTCACAGTCTAACAGGAGACAACATATAAACAAATATATATAAACAAAATATATACAAGATAAATTAGGGGCAGTCTCAGAGGGAAGGCACAGATTAAGGACAACTGGGAAAGGCTTCTTGCAGAAGATGGAACTATAGCTAAGACTTGAAGAAAGCCAGGGAAACCAGCAGGCAGAGATAAAGAAGGAAAACATTCTAAACGTAGGTCACAGCCAGTGAAAATGCCCAAGCATGAGATGGGATACCATAAGTAAGGAATAGCAAGGAGGCCAGTGTCACCTGGGGAAGGTAAAAAGCAGCCAATTTATAGAAGGTTTTAAAAGCTAAACAACTGATTTTATATTTGATGCGGGGAGCAATAGAAAGCGATAGGAGCTGACTTGAGTCAGGTACACAGTAGGACTTGCACTTTAGAAATATCAATCTTACCACTGAAGCGAAGATAGATTGGAGGCAAGCAGATCCACCAGCATGCTCCTGCAGTAGTCCTGGCTTGAGTTAATGAGAGCCTACACCAGAACTGTAATACAGTCAGAAGAGATGAAGGGACATTTATTATAAAAAAAAAAAAAAAAATAGCAAAGACAGAAACAATAGCTCTTGAACAAAGTCAAGGGCTGAGTCAAGGATGACAGCTGACTTGCAAACCTAGATAACTAGAAGGATCAGAGCATCCTTCAAAGTAAGAAGAAAACTGGAAAGAGGGAAAAAAGATTGGGGACAAACTAAAGAGCTCAATTTTGGACACTTTGAAAGTAAGATATTTATGAGACATCAAATTCAAGATGCCCAAAAGGCAGTTAGAAATGCAAGACTATAGGTCAGGAGACATGTTAGGATTAAACAAATTAATCTGAGTCTTCCTGAGAAATAAGATATCATATAATGAGAATGCTGGAGAGAAGGGGAATATAAGGGACAGACAGTTTTGAATTTTTCCTACCCACCCTACCCCCCATTCCATCCATTCTCTGATTGGAAGCAGTAAACTAGGATAACATCAGCCCAGCGGAACCCTCATTTTAAAACAAAGATATATCATCTTTACAGTATTTGCTTTAGAGTACTTGAAAAAAGCCAAGACTGTTCTCTTGGAATACCCATAAAAAGAATCTTTTGTCAAAAGAATTCATTAAGAGTCACTCTGTTTCCTGTAGCCAAAATTCCTTTTCAAATTCCACCTTATCTTCAATGTCCCAGAATGTTCACTAGCTGAAGGTTCCACTCTCCCCAGATGCCCAATGGCTATCTTCCCCTTCACATCTTCCTAGGAACTCTTATGAGCAACTTTCAGAAAGAGGGAGAGGGGGAAGAACACCAGGGGCTTAGATTTGTGGCACTATTAACTTGCTTTTGAAAGATCTCTCTGTGGTTTGCATGTTATATACTTTATCCTACGGTCAAAGCTTGCACAGTTCAAAGGCACCTACTCAGGGGTTGGCCAACAGCAAGCTGTGCAGGTGCAACACGAAACTGGAGGCCATTGGATTCCTGGGGGACTCCTCACATCACTGAGATGGGGGAAGGATGGAGGGCAGGAGGAGGAGAGACAAAGAAAGGAAGGGGATGAGGAAAGAGAGAGGAAAGGGGAGGAAGAAAAGGGGGAAATGGGGAGGGAAAAGGAAGAGGGAAACGGGAGAGAAAGAAAGGGAGAAGAAGGGAAGGGAGAGGGAAAGAATGAGAATAAAAAAGAAATTTAAGAGATTAAACCACAGGATGCCAGGAGACGAAAGTAGTCTTAGACACCACATCCCAAAGTTGCACATAACCCCAAACAACACTCACTACAAACTCTACCTAAACAGGAATCCTCTCTCTATATCTCAGACAAAAGAATCTCCACTTGAAGACCTCCAGTGACAAGGCCCTTATAAGCTTCCAAGGTGAAACAATCCAACCCTTTTTATGATGTAGAAATGTGAGGCCCAAGGAGTAAAGTGACTCATCCTACCCAGGCAGTGCCAGAATTGAAGTTTGTATAAGACAGGACCAAGACCCAAGTCTTCTATCTCTTCAGTCCAGTGACTCCCATCCCATTCTACACTACCAAAGTAGGGTAAAGTCAAGGGGAGGGCCCAGCTGGGCAAGGAGATTCCTGTTTCAGGAAGGACATGAATGAACACTTAAGAGCAAGAGAGGGTGAGTCAGAGGCTAAGGACAGTCAGTCTGTGCCCCTGCCTGTACAGAGAGTACAAGGCGGGGTATAGGAGGAAAAGAGGCTATGGCTGCATTTGAAACGGCTTATGTAGGAACTTGCAAGCATCCCACAAAGCCAAAACTGCACTTCATTGCCATGGGTGGGGCATGGCTTTGACCTCTTCATAAATCCTAAAACAAATCCTTTTCTGAGATTCTCAGCTACAGGTAGCTAGGTTGGTCTTCTCTATATTTTATGTTCACTCAAATAAGCGATCAGTGATATAGCATTTTCTACTGTGTTCAAACCAAGTGAGGCACACATTAATTATCTGTAGATATCCCAGAAAGAGCACTGAACTGGCTTTCAGAACTAGTTGTGTGACTTCAGGTAAGCAAACAACTCCCCATTTGCTCATTTGTAAATGAAAAAGTTGGATTCGATGATAAGCATGTCTATAATTTCAAATTTAACAAGTCTTCAGATCTCAGAGCTTCCCAGATAAATATCAATGAGAGATTAGTCCATGTTAGTATTAACATGACTTGAGGGATTCCCAGATGATGTAGTTTAGGAAATGGAGGTGGAGATGGACAGCTAGTTGAGAGAAAGTTACTGAATGGCATATAGATCATATCATCAATCTAAAATCTATTTATTTTGTATGTGTATATTTTACACACACACACACACACACACACACACACACACACACACAGAGTTTCCTCCAACAGAATATAAGCTCCTTGAGGGCAGGGAAACAATCTCTTCATTTTGCCTTTATATAGCCAATATCTAGTATTAATGAGGTGGAAAAGATGTTTACAGATCTTTTATTGCATACACCCCCTCAATTTTTATAAATGAGAAAGACCCAGAAAAAGGAAATCATTTGCCCAAGGTTACACAGTAATAAACAGAAGAACCAAGATTCAAATCCAGATCTTTTCATTCTAAATGTAGTATTCTTTCCACAGAGCTTAGGAAATTTTAGGATTTTTCCAGCTCAAGAGTTTTGTCAAGTTATCTCTCCACCTTAACTGGATGGTACTTGTGTGAAAAGGTACTACAATGTCATCATACTCTTTTGAATTTCAACCTCAGTGGTAAGCATATAGCAAGCACTCAACAATTTGTTGGTTGGCAAGGATCCAAGATAACCAGCATCTTCAAAATCCAATGTCAAAATGAATATTCTGACTAGTAGAGCTATATTCCCTTGGGGTCATAAATCAAAAGAAATCATTCAGAATGTCTTTCTGACATGAAATACTGGAAAAGAATAATGTGGTAGAAACCAAAAGTCCTTGGTTCAAGTCTCAACAGCGTCACTAACTTTGTGTCTTTGAACATATGTTTTGTTTAAAACTTTGGGTTTTAACTCTCCTCACCTAGAAATGAGGGTTAGGACTGATAGAATCTAAGGTCTTTTCAAATTCTATCATTCATTGTTCTAAGTATGCTTCTACTGCTGATGTTTTTTATATATGCTATAAATTCCCTTACAGCTCATTCTGTGATTCTGATTCAATCAGAGAAAAGTGAATGGCCAAGCAAGAATGCAATATTCATTTAAGTCATACTTCTGTCTCTCTCTTTTAGCAGTGCTCCATGGAACCATTCTTCCTTAACTCATTCAGAATTACATAAAGAATGGGAACATATCACTCACCAATTATAAGTAACCTATAGAATGAAGAGAACTACTTTTCTAATATATTTTAGATCTTTCATCTCCATTTCTATTGGAAAAACAGAACAAAGGGAAGAATCATCAGTAGTTGGAATAAAGAGGTGCCATGGGGAAGACCACATTCTGTTATAGGTAGCCATCTCACCTCCAAAACTCAGCTTCCAAGAAAGCCATTTTCATTTCTTATCTTGAATACACCATCTCTAAAATGGGAAATTACATAAGTTGTAGTTTTTGGGAAAAAAAAAAATCATTGGCAGACCTAGGGAGGGTGCCCAGCAAAAATCAGTAATTCCTCAAAAGCCTAAAAGCATTGCAACCAGTATCACAGGACACAAGCATTTCAATCAGGCTACAGGATTCACTGCCAGGGAAATTCTGAAAATTCCACAGCTCCTACACAGGCACTGACAGACTGAGAACGAGATTGCAGACAGCTGCAGCTCATCACAGCTTAGAACATTTACAAGCATTTGTCATAAAGTTCCCTTAGCTAAAAGGGAATTTGAAAGACCACATAATTCCAGAAGCCTCTGCCTCCTGTTAACGGAATGAATGCTTTCAGGAAGCCTCCTCTAAAATTCAAGATACTTGATAACTCAGGGGATGGAAAATCATCTTGTCCTGTATCTAGAGTCAACATCACTGAAGAGGTCCCCTAGACTTGTAGTCAGAAAGTTTTGAGTTCCCACTCTGCAAATGATCACTGGTGGGATCATAAATAAATTGCTTAATCTCTTCCCAAGTCTCAGTTTCTTCATCTGTAAAATAGAGACAATATTGGCATACTGGACAAAAAGTAGTCAATCAGGAAAATCTGGTTTAAACAAGTTCCTCCTCTAAACATACTGATTGTGTCATCTTTAAAAAGTCATTGAACCTCTCTGAGAATCAGCTTCCTCATCTGTAAAATTGAGACAATAATATTTGCAACTCTGTACACCTCAAGACTATTGTAAAGGAAGCATTTGACAAAGCCTGCCTATTTCAGAACTTGGTGAGGAGATTTTGATGCCAGAATAAAGTATACTTCAACCTATTCCAGAAAATAAATGAATGAATGAATGAATGAATGAATGAGATTAGCTGTTCTGAACCCTGGGAGGGTTGACCATTCTTTACTATATGACCCTTAACAGAGCAATGAGTGTCTTCACAATGCTAACAGAAAATTATAACTTTCACCATTTAAAAGCCACTTGTGAATAGGAGAATCCTGAATTTTTAGTCGCCTTCTTCTGTTCTACATTTTTATTGCTATTTAATAAAAGTGAATTAATCATTTCACTACTTTAAAATTATTTTAGAATTAGAATTAACTATACGTTTCCAACAGAAAACAAATTTAGCAATAAAGATTTTGCTGAAGAAAAAAAAAAAGAAGTAGAATTAAGGTTGTTAATTAAAAGAATAAAAATGAGAAGATATAAGATGCTAATAGAGTAATCTAACATATTATTAATTTTTAAGCAATTTTCTCTATGAAGGCCTCATTTCTCAAGCACAGAAGAAACTGAGTCAAAATTTATAAAAAATAAGGGTCATACCCAAATTGATAAATAATCAAAAGACATGAACTATGTCCAAAGAGCTATAAAATCATACATATCCTTTGACCTAAAAATACCCTACTAGGCATGAATCCCCAGAGGAAAAAAATATTCTCAAGAAAAGAACCTATAGTTACAAAAATATGTGTAGTAGTTCTCTCCTTGGGGAAAAAAAAATTTGGAAATTGGGGGGAGGGGGGAAATGCCCATCAATTGGGGAATGGCTGAATAAATTGTAATGTGTGATTATGGTGGAATTTTATTGTTTTATGGTAAATGATCAGCAGGACGTTCTCAGAAAAGCCCGGAAAGTCCTCCATGAACTCAAGCAAAATGAAATATGCACAAAGTAATAGCAATATTATGGGATGATAAGCTGTGAATGGCTTTGTTATTCTCAGCAGTAGAGATCCACAGCAGTACAGAGATTCTCTGAAGGACTTGTGATAAAAAATCCTATTCATACCAGAGAAGAACTGATTGTGTCTGAATACAGATTGAAGCATACTCGTTTGCTCATATGCCCCCCCCCCTCTCCTTTTCTCCCTCCTTGTTTGATTGTCTGTCTGTCTCCTTTATTTTTCTAGAGGTTTTTTGGTTGGTTGTTGGGTTTGTTTTTTTTGGGGGGGGGGCAGGGAGGGAGATCTTTGTTTTCCATCACAAGATGACTTGTATGGAAATGTTTTCCATAACTTCATATGTTCTGGGGGTAAGTATAAGGTAGAGAATCTGGAACTCAAAAGTTTTAAAAACAAATGTTAAAAAAAATTATTTTAAATGTAACTGAGGGAAATCATTAAAAAATACATTGAAGGTACCCCAATGAAGGCATAAAAAGGAATGAGTTAGGCTCTAATAAATGATGTTCTACTGCTCACTACAGCTTTATAGTCACATAATTGACAAAATGACATTGAAAATATAGATGATGCTACTAAACAAAGCACTTGATTGAAAAAGGAAAAGGAACCAAATGTACCAAATAAGGCAGCTGTTTTTGTAATAATAAAGAAATGAAATTGTGTACTGGCTGAATAAATGATATATGAATGTCATGGAATACAACTGTAGGAAATCACGAAAGGGATAGTTTCAGAAAAACATGGGAAGACATGAAATGATGAAGAGTGAAATGATAAGAGTGAAACAGAATAAAGAGAACAATTTATACCAAATTTATACCAAAAAAAAAAAAAAAAAAACACATTGTAGAGACAAGCAACTTGGAAAAAACAAATTCTTATCGATACAATTATCAACCATAGATCAAACAGCCAATACTAAAGCATGCAATCCACCTCCTTTTAATGGAGAAAGTGAGAGCCAGAAAAAATTCATTGTTCATTGAAAAATAAAATAATTGTATTCAATACAAAAACCAAAACACTTCAATGATACTTTGTATCTACTTTGAATATGTTTACATTGAATTTTCTGTGTATGTAATGTTTCTTCATCACTCTTAATCAAATATAAATTCCCAGAAGACAGGAAATGTTGGGAGTTTTATCTTTGTATGCCAGGCACAGTAGCTAATACATACCAGGCATTTATTGAATAAATGAATAAGATGTCTCTCTTGTATATGTTAAAAAAAAAATCATTCAAGAGTCCTTAAAGATGGAACAACAAAGGTAACTTTATTAATATAATGTAAGGGATAAAACAGGAAGACATGTTCACTAAAGATATTTTGCTACTAATACAAAGAATATCCAATAAGCTGAGTCCAACTACGAGGAGGAAACCCTCTGGATGATAATATTCTCTAGATCCTCTTATTGATAGATGACTCTCAAAACCCATCCTTAAAACAACTCTTTAAGATAAGAAAGGAGAAACTGTTCCCCATTTTCCAAGAGGAAAGTGCAGTTTACAAACATAAAACCATTTGCCTACAGTTTATCAGCTGGCTCTTAATTGGCTGAGTCAGGATACAAGGTCAGGCAGCTTCTAGCTTCTGGGTCCAGGGACCTTGTAGTCAGAACATATGATTGTAGAAACCCCTGTCTTGTCACTTATTAGCTTGTGGGATTGAACAAATCATTCCATCTCTCTAGGCTTGTTTCTTCATCTGAAAATAGAGAGGATGGAATCTTGTAGTGCTAATATTCTATGTTCTAAAGTTCTAAGACCATAATTAGGACACTACAAAGCCTTAATATAAAAATGTCCTAGCCTGTCCTCTTCCTATCGCTCATTAAAGATTGCTTTGAGGGCACTGGATAGATTAGAATCTGTTAAATAATTCATACTGCCTAGAAGAATATTTCTAAATTCAACAGATCACTCCTTCAGCAAAACAATTACCTACATATTTATGTAACACTGATGCTGTCCTTCAATGTTCTGACACTAGAATATATATATATATTGGAATGTAACAATTCAATAGTGAAGAAATATCCCTCACACTAAACTTCCAGCCAAATGAATACTAGAATGATTGGAGTCCATAAGAGGCCAAATATGAAGACAGTTAAATCTTTACAATCCAATAAATCCCTATGTCTCAACAAGTGTCAGAGCAGATTACATAAACCCTTACATCACATATACTCCAACTGATATTGGGAATCAAGGACAAAACAAAACAAAAAGGATAAAATGAAATCCATGGCCAATCATGGTAGAGATACATAAGTTCTATGCCACCCCTGGAGAAACTATCCAGAAGTGCCTGCACTATTACAGAGTAGACAGAGAGGAAAATTCAAAGTCAGTAGAATTGGGTTCAAATTTCCTCATCTGGAAAATAATGACCTAGCTGGCCACCAGTTTTTTTTTTACCTTACTGAGCTCAGGATTCACCTTTGGAGGGGGCCTCAAAGGCCTAGTCGATACAAGAAAAGCAGCTTAAACCATCTTTAAAATAATGCCCAAATTTTGTAAACCCCTCTAGTGATAGTGAATTTGCTAACTCCCATTTCTCTTTCACACAATAGAGCACTTAGAAAGTTATGCTTCATAGCATAAAGTGAAACTTTTACCCACAGGCTCCTTGTCCTGCCTTTTAACAATCCTTCAGATGTCTGGTAACAGTGATCAAATCTTCTTGTCCCCTTTAACTGCATTTATTTTGAGTCTGAAGGAAACAGATTCTACCTTCGTACCCAGTTCTTAATATCCAGAGAAAATATCAGTGGAGCTGATTTCCTTTTCTGCTGCTGGAGGATAAAAGGTAACAAATTTCCCAGGCTTCTTTTATAGTCTATCTAAATCTCTAAGTCCCCATCCAGAATAGCAATGGAAAGCAACAACCATAAACAGAGGTGATGGTCAAGAAAGTTGATCACTGCACTATTGATCAGAGAAATACAAATTAAGACAACTCTGAGATACTACTACACACCTGTCAGATTGGCTAAGATGACAGGAAAGATAATGACCAATGTTGGAGGGGATGTGGGAAAACTGGGACACTGAAAAATTGTTGGTGGAACTGTGAACGGATCCAACCATTCTGGAGAGCAATCTGGAACTATGCTCAACAAGTTATCAAACTGTGCATACCCTTTGACCCAACAGTGTTTCTATTGGGCCTATATCCCAGAGATCTTAAAGGAGGGAAAGGGACCCACATGTGCAAAAATGTTTGTGGCAGCCCTTTTTGTAGTGGCAAGAAACTGGAAACTGGATGTCCATCAACTGGAGAATGGCTGAATAAATTATGGTATATGAATGTAATGGAATATTATTGTTCTGTAAGAAACGACCAACAGGATGACTTCAGAGAAGCTTGGAGAGACTTGAATGAACTGATGCTAAGTGAAATGAGCAGAACCAGGAGATCAATATACACGGCAACAACAAGACTCTATGATGATCAATTCTGGTGGACATGGTTCTCTTCAACAATGAGATGTTTCAAACCAGTTCCAGTTGTTCAGTGATGAAGAAAGTCATATACACCTAAGGAGAGGCCTATGGGATCTGGGGGTGAACTACAACATAGCATTTTCACACTTTCTATTGATATTTGCTTGCATTATGTTTTCCTTCTCAGATTTTTTTTTTCTTATAAGATCCAATTTTTCTTGTACAGCAAGATAATTGTATAAATATGTATACACATATTCTATTTGTCACATATTTCAACATAATTAACATGTATTAGACTTCCTGACATCTAGGGGAAGAGTTGGGGAAACGAAGTGAAAAATTTGTAACAGAAAGCTTTTGCAAGGGTCAGTGATGAAAAATTATCTATGCATATGTTTTGCAATTTAAAAGCTTTAATAAAAAAATTTAAAAAAAAAGAAAATTGATCACTGAACCTCCACCAAAGGAGGGCAGGATGTGCAAATAAAAAAATAGCATTTTAGGCTACTTTCTATACTGCTTTGAGGGAAGGGAGAGGCAGGAAAAGAAAGAGAGAGAGAAATAACTAACAATCTCTAGCTTTTACTCAACAGACTTGCCCCTGAATAACTTTTGCTTGTTTTCAAAAAACAAATCCACCCCCAAAAAAACAAAGACCTCATACCAGGAAAGATACAAAAAGGAATGTGAAACAAGCTTCAAAAGAAAAAGAGCCCAAGGTTGCCCTGAGTCATTTCAGTTTCCCAGCAATAGGTATATGATTTCCCCTGGGAGCTAAAAACTCCCTCGGGTACATGTATTCCAGTAAATCACGACTTATTATGGTCCTATCTCAGATACTAATTCATAGCAAAAGTGGGAGGGAGAAGGAGCTGCAGTGTGTATAGAGAAATCATTGATTTGGAATTTCAGGTGCTAAGGAACTCAGTTTCACGCCTAATAATTTAGTCATTAGATGTGGAACTGCCTAGATAGAGTACTCAGAAAATGTCATGGCCCAAACTTAATCTGGACAATGTTGATGAGAAGATATGACAGCCATTCTATTCTTTGGGGCTTGCCTGTAGTTGTCTCCTAGCTCTCCCAAACTGGCTAGGCATAGTAAAGACACCAAATTTCAAATGTTCTGAGTAAACAATTTAATTTCCTGAAATTCCAGGGGTCCAAGGCATTCATGTCCAAACAAGATTTGAAAGAAAACCACCAAAGAAAATTAAAGGGGGGAAATGAACTCTCTAAGAACCTGCATTCAAGAAAGGGAGATGATGAGGACAGGAGGAATTCACTCTCATTCTTTGAGGGAAGCTGTCTTTGATGATGCTCTACTACATTAAAAAAATTTTTAAAAAAATAACAGATCACTACTCTTATACTAACTGCTCAAAAGCCCTCACAAGACAAGGACTTTTAAGTAAATTTCTCCTTCTACACCACATACTAAGATGAGGTACCATTTAGTTTTCCTGAATTAAAAAAAAAAAAAAGGCATCTCTGCTACCAGTGGTGATTTTTTTTTTAGATTTAAAGGAATTTAAATGAGTTTGGTGCCTGCTCTGGCAAAGTAACATTGTTCAATTAACCAATAAACACTTAAGTGCTTACACCATGTGCCAGAAACTGTGCTAAAAATTTACTTAGAACTGAATGAACCCTCTGCAAGCAGATGACTCCTCCAATGTTTAGTAAATGTTTTGGTTCACTTTTAATTTTAAAAACAATCACCAGTACAATTCTGGGGTTCTTTTCCTTTTCTTTTCTTTTCTTTTTTTTTGAGGGTCATAAACTTCGGCAGAATGCCAAGGTCCACAGATCCCTCCTCAGAATGTCTTTATTGTATCAAATATATAAAATTACGAGTGAACACTCTGCTCAGTAGTAATGCAAGGATATAACAATGGTCCAAAGTGGAGATGATAAAGTTGGTGGCCTATTGTGGAAAGAAGGGTTTAGATGCAAAAAAAAATGCTGTAGAAACAGAATTGGAATAACTTAAATATTTACTGGGAAGTAAAAATCGAAGACAACTTTAGAGTATCAAACCTAGTGACTTGGAGGATATCAGTACCTGGGAGGGCTGGACTGGAGTGTCAAGGAAAGGATGATGTTTCTGGGAAGGTAATGATTTTGGGGAAGTCTTTTAAAAAGCCAATGAAGCCTTTAGGCAGAAATGTCCATCAATCACTTTATAGCAAAGGATGGAATTCAGGAGTGAGATTAGAGGTAGATTTCAATTTGGAAGTCCCTGGCATAGAAATCCCGGAACATTTGTGAGTTGATGAGGTGACTAAGGAAAAGAGAAAAGGCCCTAGACAAAACTCAGGGATACCCACAAATTTGTAGAGGTGAGAGATATATAGAGATCCAGAAAAAAAAAAAAAAAAAAACAATAGTCAAACATATAGAAGAATTTGGAAAGAACAGTCAGAGAAGCTAAGGAAACAAAGTATCCAGAAATAAGGAAGGGAAAGGGAAGAAGTTACAGAATCAAAGAAAATGAGGTCTAATAAAAGGTCATGGAATTCTGTGGTTAAGAGACAATTTGTAACCCTAGAGAAAGCAATCTGAGTAGGGTGGGATTCGAAGAAAGACAGGAAATATCTGAGAAATAATAATAACTAAAATTTATATAGTACCATTATATGTACACTGTACTAAGCACTTCAGAAATATAATTTCATTTGATCTTCACAACAATCCTAGGAGATAGGTGAGATTATTGCTCCCATTTCACAGATAAGGAATCTAAAGCAAACTTTTTTTAAGTTACTTGCTTAGAGTCACACAGTTATTAAGTGTTTGAGGTCAGATTTAATCTTCATATCAGGTCTTCCCAACTCCAGGGCAGAGCTTTTTTTCTACTGTGCAAACTTGCTGAGAGAATAATGAAGAAACAGCAGGAGTCTATACAATGTCTAGACAGTATTAAGGAAACTTAAATGGTCAAATGCTTCAGAAAGATCAATAAGAATGAACCCTGAGGAAGGGTTTTCAGATTCTAATTCTAAATTCTAAATTCTCTCCTCCCCTGCCTCCTTGAAAAGGCAAGCAATTTGATGTACATTATACATGTGCAGTCATACAAAATATATTTATTAGACATGTTGAAAAAGAAAATACAGACCCCCCCCTCCAAAAAAAAAGTATACTTCAATCTGCCACTCAGACTCCATCAATTCTTTCTCACGGAAAGCATATATCACTTTTCAATCATAAATTCTCTGGGATTGTCTTAGATCACTGCATTGCTGAGAATAGCTAAGTCATTCACAGCTGAGCATTGTATACTATAGCTGTTTCTGTGTACAATGTTCTGGTTCTACTCAGTGCACTTTTTAATTCTTTCCAGGTTTTTCTACAAGCATCATGTTTATCATTTCCTATAGTACAATATTTCACCAAAATCATATAATGTAACTTATTCAGTCATTCCTCAGTTGATCAGCATCAAAGGGCGAAAACTATTATCCCCATTTTAAGGGTGAGGAAACCAAAGGGCAAAGATCACACAGCTAGATTCAAGAGCCAAATAACTTTGCTCCAGTACACTACTGTTTTTCCACTAAGATAATGCACATAAAGAATTTTTAAGGGGGCATGTAGGTGGCACAGTGGATAGAGCACCAGCCCTGAAGTCAGGAGGATCTGAGTTCAAATCTAACCTCAGACACTTAACACTTCCAACCTGTAAGACCCTGGGCAAATCACTTAATCGCAATTGCCTCAGCAAAAAAGGGGGGGAAAAAAGGAATTTTCAATACTCTAAGGCAGTAGCCTCCATTTAAAGTTCAATAATATGATGATGTAATGGGTTCGGGTTCATGCTAAAAATTATTTAATTGTGCCTTAAGCTATAAACAACAATAAAGAATATTATAAGTATTGGGGCAGCTAGGTGGCACAGTGGATAGAGCGCCAGCCTTGAAGTCAGGAGGACCTGAGTTCAAATCTGGTCTCAGACTCTTAACATTCCCTAGCTGTGTGGCCCTGGGCAAGTCACTTAACCTCAGTTGCCTCAGCAAAAAGAAAAAAAATAAATAAACACACACACACACACCAAAAAAAAAAAAAAAAAAAAAAGAATATTATAAGTATTACATTAAATTATCCTGAGGGTTCACAACACTTTTTGTTGTTGTTGAAAGGAATTCTCAGAGCAAAAAATTAAGCCATTTTCATTACTATTTCAGCTGTTACTATTATTACCTTTATTATTATTATTGTTATTATTATTATAACATTAGGTTTACTATACTAATAAGATGTCTCACCAATTAAGACTAGTCATTCACCTCTATAAAGTAGCTCGAGCTAATTAGCACTGTTAACACTTCTGCCGTTAATAGCTTAAAAGGATACCAAAGACAGCATAAAGGTAAATGTCAGATCAAGCCCAGAGAATTATCACAAATTAGAATTATGAAGCCTAAAAGACTGATGCTTAGCTCCAGTGTCTGATCCTTGCCACTTAGATAAATCATGGTTGGAATTCTGCAGGCAGTTGCCCCGAGTATCTAGAATGGTCCTCAAATAATAACTTCCATATTCATAATAATTATCTTTTGCTACCCCTATAGAATTCTAGCTCCCAAACTAGAAAGGAGCTATAAGCTGGAGTAAGTCATTTCCTTCTTTGCATCTCAGTTTCCACATATATTAAATAAATTGTACTAGATAATTTCTTTAAAAAAAAAAAATCCTTCCTAAAAATACTATTCTTGAACCCTGAAGAACTGAGATTAAATTCCAGTTACAACACCTACAATCTCTAAAACAAGTCAATTCTCTGAGTCTCTATTTCCTGTTTTCAGAATGGGGAAAAAAAAAAAAAAAGATTTTAACTATTCTCCTGACCTCCTGTCCTTCCTCCCCTTTCCCCCCACTTAGTAAGAGGTCTATGCCTACCACAATATAAGATCAATGAACATTTGTGGAACGAACCAAAGAGATAACCACACCCAGTTAGCCCAGGTAAAGAACATCGGAAAGTCAGAGTCCAACCTCCTTTCCCTTTCCTCTAGGCATGGATTGCTTGATTTATTTTGCTACTTTACTTCCTTGTTCAACAAAGAAATGGCTTTCATTGACAAGTAGTCAGATTACAGAAAGTGGCACTGTATTTGGAGACAGGGAACTTGGGCCTGAATAGTTGTGCTACTTGTGTGATGTTTGGCAAACTTACTTCCCATCTCTGGCCAGCTTCTTCATCCAAAATATTAATACTGTGGATATGCTAGATAATTTCTCTATGGTCCCTTGTAGCTCTAACCTCAAGAAATCTATTAGTCTATACTAATAACAGGATATGATACAATAATACATATGACCAGTGATACAGGGTGTAGTACTAGAGTCATGGATACTTTCTAAAAAATAACTTTTAATAAATTAATTTATTTATAAAGAAAGAGAAATCTTTTCCCCTGACTACAAAACAAGGCACCCCAAAAAATCTTAGTGTAGTTTTAATCTTTGATAGCACATACATACATATAGAGGAGGTTTTAGATGAGAAATAAAAAGATCCTAGTGCCAGTTTCAATGATCAGTGGGGAGGCAAATGGTAATCACTTAACTTCCCTGAGGCTAAGCTTCTTACTTTTGTAAAATGGGGGTAACAATGCCTCCCCCCACCTCTACCCGACCAACTATTCCTGAAGAAGCAATTTGTAAACTTGTAAGATACTACAGAAAGAGTTTATATAAAGACAAATAGTATTATTGGAGGGAAGACACTGAACTTATAAATAAAGACTCGAGTTCATATTCTACCTCAAATTAGTTTGTTGACTTTGACCTCAACTATCTGTAATATGAAAAAAACATGGCTGTGTATCGGTAAAGGAGGTAATAGCTATCCTGAAGGTTATTATGAGGAAAATGATTTTCAAACTTTAAAACACTATAAAAAGGAGAGCTCTGGAATTATTACTAATTACTGTAGCAATCCCAGTAGCATTGTTAACAGTGCAAAACCTCGAATGGACCTGAATATAGGATGGGTTGAGCAGCTCCACTTTTCAGATGAGAAAGAGGTACAATCTTCAAATCTTTGGCTAAGCTTCCAAGTAACCTGTCCCAGATCTGCCACAGACCATAACATCAATGGTGTGGCCAATATTCACAAGTAGATAAAATGGGGGAAGAGGTTCCATGTCCTTGCCCTCAAGTACTTTGTAATTTTGGGAAAAGATAAAGACCTTTTTAAAAACCAAGTTTTAAAAACTAAAAAAAAAAAGTTTATAAAGTTAAACCTAAAAAACAAACCAGAATGCCATAAAATGAAAACACATAGGACAGAGATGATAAGCACAATTTGAAATGGGGAGAAAAACTGTAGTGTGGACAAAGACTGTTGGAGACTGAGCTTTACTCGTCTGCAAATATGTAAATGCCATACTTTGCTCTATATATCTTGATGATACATTTTAGTTGTTTCCTATATACTTATTGTCAGTGCCCAATTAGAATGGACATTCCCTGAGGCCCAAAGGCACACTTTCTACTTCTTCCCTAGAAATGACTAGTTGATTTATCATGTTTGCAAAAAGGCACCTTAAAGCATTTTTTTTTAAACCTTCAAGTACAATTTTATGGTTATGAGGCATAAGGAGATAAGTTGCATGGTACAGTGAAGACAGCAAAATGAGATAATACTTCTAAGGTACTCAGCAGTATCTGATACATAGTAAACATGTGCTATGTACATGTTAGTATTATTATTATTACTACTACTATTACCACTATCACCACCAGCACTTCCCAATGTTGTTGTAAGGTTCAAGTGAGGCAAAACATTGGCACAGGGCCTAATATATAGTAAGTGTTATATAAGGGTTAGCTATTATAATCACATCCAATATTTCCACTTGATTCTTTCAAAAATTCATTGAGGATGGTAATGCAAATATTGTTACATCAATTTTACAACGGCAGAAATTGAAGCCCAGAGAGATTAAATGACTTGCCTAAAAATGATACAGCTATCAAGCAACAATGCCAAAACTCAAATTTATGTTGTCTAAGTCCAAGGCCAAAGTCATTCTTCCATTTTACTACACTGACTTCTCAGGTATATATTCTACTTCAAAGTCCACCATCCAGAAAGCATCACTTTATTCCATCTGAGTCTTCCTTCAGCTTTGTCATTATAACATATTAATTTTATTCCTAATGCTCTTTCCAAGAAACATTTAAAATCAGTAAAAGTGTGGAGTTTCTAGGCAAAAATTATTCTTTAGGATACTGGAGTGTCCCCTATGGAAATCACTAAGATTTGGTGCTGGAAAGGAGATGGAAGTCATCTAACTTCCTCATTTTTCATTCAATTCAAAAAGCATTCATTCAACATCTACTATGTACCAAGGACTAAGGATACCAAGGTACCGCAAAGAGCTTATATTTTTACATTTTACAGGAAACTGAATTGAACTGAAGGCAGAGTTGAACAGTCATCAGTCTCACTCTTTTCCAAAGTCACTAAAGTCCAGTGGCAAAACAAGTCAGGACAAGTGATGATGGCCCAAGAAGGAGTGGATGATCCTGGTGTCCTCAATGTCTAACCAAGCCCTAAGCATTCCACAGCACCTGCTTCAGGAGCATTCATGATCATTAGAACAAATTGTTCTCATCCACTCATTTAACCAGAGGTAATTTCACATGCTCAGAGTAGATATTCTCTTAACTCATTAATTGGTTTGAGATCTGTCAGTCAACCTGGTTTAGTCTGTCTAGTGAGATGGGTTTACTGGGGTGTGGTCACTACTGCACATGCTACAGCTTCTTAGGGCCATAGATGAGAATTGGGTGAAAGATATAACAAAGGGGGATGCTGATGAGCAGCTCTGAAAAAAAGCTCAGCAAACCCTCACACCAAAGGCTTTAGTCCTCCCTGAAAACCCCATACATTTTTACAGAACCCCTTTCACACAATAACAAGATTATATGATGATCAAAGGCATCACATGCCCTTGTCTCTTTTCAACAATGAGGTGATTCAAGGTAATTCCAATAGATTTGGGATAGAAAATGCCATCATCATTGAGAAAGAGAACATGGGAGACTGAGAATGTGGATCAGAGCATAGTATTTTTACCTTTTGTTTTGTTTGATTGCTTGTTTTTCCTTTCTTGTGTTTTTTTCCATTTAGATCTGATTTTTCTTATGCAGCATGATGAATATGGAAATATGTTTAGAAAAGCTGCTCATGTTTAACCTACTTTGGATTGCTTACTATCTTGAAGAGTGAGGATGGAGGAGAGGGAGAAAGATTTGAAACAAAAGGTTTTGCAAAAGGGAATGTTGAAAACTATCTTTTCATGGATTTGAAAACTTTAAAAAGATAGCCATGAAAATAGCACTTATGTGCCAATCTCTTGCACAAGATGAAAAAAAAAGAGAAATTATGAAGAACTTAACAAGCCTCTAAACCTGAGGCCCATAAACTTGGTTCCTTTAATTGTTTAGTAACTATTTCAATGTAATTGGTTTTCTTTGTAATCCCCATATTTTATTTTACACATTAAAAAAATTGTTTCCTGCTTAAGGAACATATGACTTTTTTTTAAAAATGTTAACCAAATCAGATAATAATCTGTATACTCTGTGACCTCAGTGTTAAGGTCAGTACAGAGGAAGGTTTTTTTTGTTTTGTTTTAATTTATTTTATTTTTAATTTATGGAATAAAACAAGCATTTCCATAACAGTGCAATTTTTTTTTAAATTACATGAAACTGCAAATCTATTATGTACAATTTGCTGGTCCATTTAAATACATAATAAAATTATCATATTAAAAAAAAAAAAGACGGGGCAGCTAGGTGATGCAGTGGATAAAGCATCAACCCTGAAGTCAGGATCTGAGTTCAAATTTGGCCTCACACACTTAACGCGTCTTAGCTGTGTGATCCTGGGCAAGTCACTTAACCCCAATTGTCTCAGCAAAAAAAAAAAAAAAGAGAAAGAAAGAGAGAGAGAGAGAGAAAATACAGAATAAAATGGAATAATTCTAGAGGGCAGGCATGAAGATCAAGACTTGGAGGAACAGCTAGGTAGCACAGTGAATAGAGCACCAGAATTCAAATCTGGCCTAAGAGGCTTAACACTTCCTAGCTATGTGACCCTGGACAAGGCACTTTACCCCAATTGCCTCAGGGGGGGAAAAAAAAGGAGATGACAACTTGGAAAAGCCTTCTTACAGAAGGTGGGATTTTAGCTGAGACTTTAAGGAAGATAGGAAAGGCAGGAGGCAGAGATGAGACCAGGATTCCAGGCATCAGGGATAGCCAGTGAAAATGCTAGGAGTCAGAAAATGAATGATCTTGTGAAAAGCACAGCAAGGAGGCCAGTGTCACTGAATCTCAAACTATATAGAGGAGTAAGGTGTAAAGTTTTAAAGTAGCTGATCCAGCTGCCAGTGCTTGAGATGTTTCCAGACCACACTAGCAATAAGACACAGATCTAACCACAGCTTCCTCCTCCAAATGAGCTCCAAAAGACCACCAATTGAAGAAGCTCTTGGTTTTCAAGACAACATTGTTCTCCCCATCTTGACTGCCTTTTCTCAAAACTGATCTAATTCTTCTTCACTGGCTTCCCAAGTAACAAATCTTCTAGAAGAACTAAGGAAGGATTAAAACTAGATCCACTTATTAAACACTTGCTATATGTCTCAGGCATTGGTGATACAAGTGTGATAAAAATTTCTACTGCATTTATAGTCTAATGAGGAAAACAACAATTAAATACATAAATCAATATAATGTAGACATAAAGTAAATAAATAAATTTAAATAAAAATAAATATACAAATAATTTCTCCAAAAAAAACTCTAAAACTCAGAGGCAATGTGATAAAATGGGGTTAAAAAATCAGTAACATTGGATGACTTCTACACAACCCAACTATACAAATACTTATTCAAATCAATAAATATTTACTGAACACCAATATACTCTCAGAAGAGTAAAGCATGGTCTCTTTCGTCAAAAAGATTATTTCTAATTGCAAAAATAATGTATTTACAGAACAGTTACCTATAATACAACAAAGTATACTGGCTAAGAAATAGTCAATCAGTGGAATAGGATGGGATCACAGGACAAAATAGGCAAGAACTATAGCAATCTAGTGTTTGACAAATCCAAAGACCCCAGCTTTTGGGATAAGAACTCACTATTTGACAAAAACTGCTGGGAAAATTGGAAACCAGTATGAAAGAAATTAAAGCTTGATCCACACCTAACAACACATACCAAGATAAGGTCGAAATGGATTTATGATCTAGACATAAAGAATGATATTATAAACAAATTAGAAGAACATACGATGGTGTACCTCTCAGATCTGTGGAGGAGGAAGGAATTTGTGACCAAAGAAGAACTAGAAATCATTATTAGTCACAAAACAGATAATTATGATTATTTTTATACAAACAAAACAAATGCAGACAAGATTAGAAGAGAAGCAATAAACTGGAAAAACATTTTTACATTCAAAGGTTCTGATAAAGGCCTCATTTCTAAAATACATAGAAAACTGACTCATGTTTATAAGAATTCAAGCCATTCTCCAATTGATAAATGGTTAAAGGATATGAGCAGACAATTTTCAGATGAAGAAATTGAAACTATTTCTAGTCATATGAAAAGGTGCTCCAAATCACTATTGATCAGAGAAATGCAAATTAAAACAACTCTGAATTATTAGCATGTAGTGGACTTCCTGCCATCTAGGGGAGGGGAGGGGACTGGGGGTAAAATTTGTAATGGAAAGCTTTGTAAAGATCAATGTTGGGGAACTACCCATACATATGTTATACAAATAAAAAGCTTTAATAAAAAAAATAATTAAAAAAAATAAAATAAAATAAAATTTAAAAAAAAAAAAAAACAACTCTGAGATATCACTACACACCTGTCAGATTGGCTAAGATGACAGGAAAAGAAAATGACAAATGTTGGAGGGGATGTGGGAAAACTGGAACAATGATACATTGTTGGTGGAACCGTGAACAGATCCAACCATTCTGGAGAGCAATTTGGAACTATGCTCAAAAAGTTATCAAACTGTGCATACCCTTTGACCCAGCAGTATTTCTGCTGGGCCTATATCCCAAAGAGATCTTAAAGGAAGGAAAGAACCCCACATGTGCAAGAATGTTTGTGGCAGTCCTTTTTGTAGTGGCTAGAAACTGGAAACTGAATGGATGCCCATCAATTGGAAAATGGCTGAATAAATTATGGTATGTCAATGTCATGGAATATCATTGTTCTGTAAGAAATGACCAGCAGGATGATTTCAGTGAGGCCTGGAGAGACTTGCATGAACTGATGCTGAGTGAAATGAGCAGAAGCAGGAGATCAATATACATGGCAACAACAAGACTACATGATGATCAATTCTGATGGACATGGCTCTCTTCAACAATGAGATGTTTCAAACCAGTTTCAATTGTTCAGTGATGAAGAAAGTCATATACACTCAGAGAGAGGCCTCTGGGATCTGAGTGTAGACCACAACATAGCATTTTCATGCTCTCTGTTGATGTTTGCTTGCATTTTGTTTTCCTTCTCAGGTTTTTTTTCCTGTAGATCCAATTTTTCTTATACAAAAAGATAACTATATAAATATGTATACATGTATTTGATTTGTCAAATATTTTAACATAATTAACATGTATTAGATTACCTGCCATCTAGGGGAAGGACTAGGGGAAAGGAGGGAAAAATTTGTAACAGAAGGCTTTGCAAGGGTCAATGTTGAAAAATTACCCATGCATGTTTTGCAAATAAAAAGTTTCAATAAAAAAAAAAAACAAAAAAACAAAACAAAAGTATCTACTAATTGTCCAACAGGTGGCTTGAATAATTAAATATAAAGATCTCCAAAGAAGTGAAAGGTCATAGTGGACATGGAACAAATTATGAAGAAAATCAGGGAAGTTGGGATTAAAGGTAATATGGAATAAGGTAATTCTGGACACAAGGCATATAGCATTAGCAAAGATGAGAACGAAACTCATTATACTTGAGAGACATCAAGAATATCAGCTTGGCTAGAATGGAGGGAATATTTGGGTCTCATAGTCTGGACTTCATCCCTCATAGAATAAGAAATCAGCAAAAGCTTTTAAGAAAAAGAGTGAAGGAAAAAAATTTGTTTGTTTTATATTGGCATTAAGTGACTTGCCCAGAGTCACACAGTTAATATCTTAAGCCAAATTTGAACTCAATTCCTCCTGACTCCAGAGCTTGGTGCTCTATCTACTTCACCACCCAACGGCCTCCATAAGGGGTATTTTCAGAAAATTAATCTAGTAAAAAAAAAAGTCAGCAAATATTTATTAAGTACCTACATTTTGAGGAAGTACCTAACTAGACACTGGTGTCTGACTCAGGATTTACAATCCTAGGAAAAGAGTGGTATTAAGCAGAGGAAGTTGGGATTCCAATATCAATTTCTCCAGAGCAGGGCCTATCTTTTACCTTTCTCTGCATCCCCAGTCCAGCATACAGAAAGGACTTAAAGGCTTACTAACTCACCAATCCATGACTAGGCCTTGGAGTGAAGTCAATCCAAGGTAAAAGATACATGGGGAAATGGAGCAATCAGTAAAGAGGCTTGAACTAGGAATGAAACAGCAAGAGCAAAAAGGGCCTTGAAAGCTATTTATTCCATCATTTAAAAGAAGAAAATAAAAGCCAGAGAATTTATTTGCTTTGCCCTAAGGTCACACAGTAAGCCATAACCAGGTCTTTAACACAGGTCCCTTAAGTATTCTGCCTTTCATACCAATCTGAAGAGTGATCTAAAAGACAACTCTTTGACTTTAGCACAATGCCTAAAACACAGCAGGCACTTAAAACATATTGTTTCCTGACTGACAGGTAAAGGAAGTCATCCCTTCAAAATCTACTCCATTATCTTTTTATTTGTTCTTTGGACTAGAACTGCTTTCATTACTATAGGAAATTCCATGTAAGTAAATTCCCTGCCACCAAAGCAGGGCTATATACTTGCTTTGCAACATTCAGCCTTAGAGAATTACCTGGGGCACTGAAAAAGAAAGGGACTTGTCTGTTATAGAGTGCTCCGATTGAAGGAAACTCCTCCCAATATAAGCTGGTACCTTCTCCAGAATTTAGGGAATTAGAGGAGTATACAGAGCATTCAAAAGATGAATAATTGCCCAAAGTCACAAAGCCAATATGTTTCTGGTTTGTAAAGTTATCTCTCTCTCCACTATTTCTCAGGCACTCAGAATTTATGTACTATATTGCATACAAACTCCATTTCCAAATAAATTTGCCATAAATTATATTCAAACATCTTCCAGCAATACTAGAGAGAAAAAGGTTGGACTATTACATCTCCTACTGAGGCCCCTTCCAAATCCATGATCCTAAAGACCCTATCCTTACACTTTGGCTGAGACAGAGGGAGATCCAGTGGGGTCTAGAGTCACTGGGCAATCTAAGATATTGGGGCTCTCAAACTTATATCCCTATGTCATCATCTACTCTGAGTTTCTCTACCCTGAAGACAGTCTTCAACTTAAGAGGGATCATGTAGGGGAAAAGCCAAGATCAGAGAAGAGATAGAAACCTCATCAGAACTCTCCCAAATTCCCCTCCCAACAATTTTAAAATAATATCTCAAATTGCATTCTGAAGTGTCTTGAAAAATCTGTCACTGGGAAGAAGGGGGGGGGGAGAGGGGGGAGGGAAAGAAAGGGATGGTCAACCAGCCTGGAATGTAACATAGGCCTTGGAGTTAGCTGCAGAAGCAGCAGTTTCAGAAGCTCTCAACCTACAGAGGTAAGGGGATCGGGCAATAGGTCAGTAGATTACAGGAGACTCTACAGGCACTAGGTAAAGGATCCTGTTGCATCGTCCCAAACCCGGTTCCAAAACCAAGTCCCAGAAGAACATTAGCACACTAGAGCTTGTGCCTCAGAGGAATACGGGCTCTGGCCACAGTTACAGAACAAAGAAAAGGACTTATGATGGTTTACAAGGAAGTAAGGACAATAGTCAAAGTTAAGACAGAAAAAAACATGGTCATTTGCAGCTGCTGAACAGCAGGGGACCTGACCACAGTTCCAGGGCCTAGAGAAGCACTAGCATTTATGGTTACATGGAAACAAAATCACTTCCTGGGTAAAGACCAAATCAGGAAAGTAGTGACCCCACCTATCCTTATATCATATTACCTTGGAAGTAACAAAAAACTTGCAAACACACAGACTAAGTCTGAAAACAGCAGTGCAAAAAACCTGAAACTTGAGATAATGCCTCTCTACTCTAGAAGCAAAGCCCAACTTTAATATAAAACTAGAAAAAATGAAAAGCCAATAACAAAAATAACCTGACCATAAAGTTACTATGTTGATAAGGAAAATCAAGACACTAACTCAGAAGAAAACTAGGCAAAAAAAGCTGCAAGTAAATCATGAAAGAAAAAATATAAATTGAAAACAAACCCAATAAGAGCTCCTAGAAGAGTGCAAAAAGAATTTTAGAAACCAAATAAGAAAAACAGAGGAAAAATTGGGGAAATGAATGAAAATGATGCAAAAAAAAATTATGAAAGTCACTTAGAAGCACTAAAAAATACTGAAGTAAATAACATCTTAAAAAGCAGTTAGTCATGATGTACCAGATCTAAAACTATATTATAAAGCAGCGATCATCAAAACCATTTGGTACTGGCTAAGAAATAGAGTAGTCGATCAGTGGAATAGGATAGAATCACAATACAAACTAGGCAATAACTATAGCAATTTGGTTTTTGATAAACCCAAAAACCCCAGCTTTTGGGATAAGTATTCACTATTTGACAAAAACTGCTGGGAAAACTGGGAACTAGTGTGGAAGAAATTAGGGCTTGACCCACATCTAACACCATATACCAAGATAAGATCTAAATGTGTTCATGATCTGGATATAAAGAGTGATACTATAAGTAAATTAGAGGAATGTAATATAGTTTACCTCTCAGACCTATGGAGATGGAATAAATTTATGTCCAAAGAAGAACTGGAACTCTTAATTGAAAACCAGACAGATAACTTTGACTATATTAAGTTAAAAAGTTTTTGTACAAACAAAATCAATGCAGACAAGATTAGGAGGGAAGCAATAAATTGGGAAATCATCTTTACATTTAAGGGTTCTGATAAAGGTCTCATCTCTAAAATATATAGAGAATTGTCTCATATTTATAAAAATTCAAGCCATTCTCCAATCAATAAATGGTCAAAGGATATGAACAGACAATTTTCAGAGGATGAAATTAAAACTATTTATAGTCATATGAAAAGGTGCTCCAAATCACT
>JAJPUD010000206.1:469689-519124 GCA_023553655.1 Myrmecobius fasciatus | reverse complement strand
GTCAGAGACATCATCCTCTTTTTCCCCTCTCCCCCTCTCCCCCCCCCATCTCAGAACTAGAGATGATTACACTATTAAGTTCTTACTTTAAAAAAAAAAAAAAAGAGCAGACAAAGAAGAAAGCATCCAACCATAGAAAGTGATTATGGGAATAGAGAAGACCAGGGTTCATCTTCAGAGGACACATTAAAGTTAAAAAAAAAAAAAAAAGCCCCCCCTAACCCAAAGAGTAACATTAAATGACTACCTGCCCAAAAAGAATTTATAGAAAATCTAAAAAAAAAAAAAAAAAAGATTTCAAAAATCAAATGAAATTGAAGAACTTTTAAAAATCCAAGAAGATTATGAAAAAAAAGTCAACCAGCTAGAAAAGATGATGCAGAGTTAAGAAAATGACTCTTTGAAAATTAGAATTTGGGCCAGGGGAAGCCAGTCATAAGAGAACAAGAAAAAAATAAAACAAAATATAAAGAATGAAAAAATAGGAGAGAATATAAAATATCTTTTAAAAAAAGTATAATTGAAAGCCAAAAGAAGAACCTTGATACAATATATTTTTTTAAAAAATTAAAGAAAACTGTCCAGAAATGATAGAACAAGGGAAAATAGAAATAAAAACATTCACTGATCATTACTTCAAAGAAATCTGACAAGAAAAACACAGAAATATCATTGCTAAATTTCAAAATCCCCAGATCAAAGACAAACTTATACAAGCAACAATAAATAAATAAATAAATAAATAAGATTCAAGTATGTTGGAGCTATGATACAAATTGCACAGGATTTATCAGCCGTTACAATAAAAGAAAATACAGGTCATGGAACACTATATATCAACAATCAAAAAAACTAGGATTGCAGCCAAAAATATTATATCAAGCAAAGCTGAGCATAATACTGAATGGAAAAAGAAAATGGACATTTTACAAGATTTTGTCTCAAACAAACCTGGACTCAATAGAAAATTTAATAGAGCTAACAAAGACAAATTTCAAGGGACTCAATAAGGACAAATTGTGTTTTATAACAGAAAATAAGCCACATGACTACAAACATTAGTAACTGGGTAGTTCAAAAGATTGGGATGGATAGGACTAGGCAAAATCTCTATTATCTAGGAAAAGGTAAAAAATAGTCCTTACACTATATAAATGAGGTGATAGCAAGAATTAACATAGAGATTAACATAGAGGATTTAGCTAGGGGAATAGGGCTAATAGTACTGAAAACCCATTCACATCAAGAATGCGTTAAAGGGGGGCAGCTAGGTGGCACAGTGGATAGAGCACCAGCCCTGAAGTCAGGAGGATCTGAGTTCAAATCTGGTCTCAGACACGTAACAGCTGTGTGACCCTGGGCAAGTCACTTAACCCCAATTGCCTTAGCAAAAAAAAAAAAAAAGAATGCGTTAAAGAGGGTAAGGAAGTGCCAGAACATGTGCTCTCCCAAAGAAGGGCATAATATCCTCCAAAATCTATACAAAAATAAGGGAGGAGTGAATATGATATGGTCAGGGTATAGAAAGTATCAACAGGAGTAGGAAATGGTGTGGATTAATGGGGAGGAGAGGGGGTTTAGATTAGCAGGAATGGGAACAGGTGCATAAATTAATAGAAATGGAATAAAGAGGGAAGGATAAGGTTGGGGGAGAAGATAAGGAAGTGATCTATGGGATGAAGGGCCAGTGGAGAGGTTAAATAATAGTAAAGCAGTTAATATAAGTAAAACAGAAGAGTTAGCAGGGATAGGAAATAAGAAATATACACAAACATAATAACAATGATCAGGACTAGAATTTATTAGAAAAAATGTAGAGGTAATAATCATTAATCTCAAAGTCAAATTTAAAAATGACTAAATCAAGAAAGAAATCTACATTACATGTCAGCTATATTAATATTATTTAGATGTATATGTATATGCATGTGTATATAGGTGTATGTATGTGTATATAATATATATATTATATTTTGTATATATATACACACGACCCATAAATATATCCATGCTTAACTGTAGCCTGGGGCGGTGGGGGGGAGGAGAGAAGGTGAAGAGTAGGAAAAAAATAAAAGAATAAAGTAAAAAGTACACAGCACAGAACAAAAGAAAACTTACAAGGAAATAAAGAAAATCTTGAGTTATGAATAATATTTATTATTATGTATGCTTTCTTAAAATGGAAATTTATTGTTACATATTTTGAAAACTCCCCAATGTTCTGCTAGGCACTTGACAATGTTTTTCAATTTTTTTTTCCCTTTTCTTTCTTTTCCTTTTTTTTTTTTCTTATTTGGCATTTAAGTTTTAAATAAATAAATACATTTTTAAAAGCCTACTCACTTCCTCCTCTCCCCTCATCCAATATGCCAATTTCATAGAATTCTGAAATGTACAGATTGGAAGGAACTTAAGATCACTTAGTCCAACCACTTGGTTTTATAAATGAGGAAGTTAAATGACTTGCCCAGGATCATCCAGTTTGTTGGTGATATAAGGCCAGGACTAGAATCCAAATTTTTTTCTTTCACTTTAATTATCCGAGAAACCCATAAAAGATTTTTTATTAACAAAGCTTGCTCCATTCTCAAAACTTTATTACATATTATATTGCTTGAAAAGCAATGGTTCTATTTTCTTGAAAAATATCAACTAACCAATGGGAACACTTTTGTCCTAAAAAAGATCCCAACTACATGCCAGAACGCAAAATTCCAATCTTCAGAACCAAAAGGAAAGGGAAAATGGGGAGGAAAAAAAACAAAAACACTTTATTCTCTTATTCATTCCATATTGAGAGTCTAAAATGCAGAAAACATAATAACATTCACCTCACAAAGAAACTCCTTACCAAGAAATCTTTATTCTCATATTGGAAGAGACAGTAATATCAACTGAATCTTATCTACTACTCAAAGGTTTACAAAGTATTGTGCCTACACTGTCTCATTAGTTGATCTTTACATCAACTATGGAGTATCATTTCCAACAATTTATAACTATTTTACAGTTATGAAAATTGAAGTAATTAAATTTAGCCCACCAAATACAAAACTATTACTCAAACTGAAGCACTTATAATCTATCATATAAATCAGTGTTGAAAGGTCAACAAGAGACCGGGATTCTGATCTCTACCATTAATGTGCTACGGGAAGTCACTTCTATGGAGGTCTATTTCCTCATTCCGAAACTGGGATTATCAAACTACATAATCTGGAAGGTCCCTTTCTAGATTTAAAAGTCTAAATCTAAATTCTACAGAATACTCCATTCCACAGTTCTTATCTTCCCAACTAGACAAATCTATCTTCAAGAACTATCTTAAGGTCAGCTAGGTGGTGCAGTGGAGAGAGTATCAGCCCTGAAGTCTAGCAGGACCTGAGTTCAAATGTGACCTGGCCTCAGACACTTAACACTTCCTAGCTGTGTGACCCTGGGCAAGTCACTTAACCCCAATTGCCTCAGCAAAAGAAAAAAAAAAACCCCAACCTATCTTAATCAATTAATAAACATTAAGCATCTACTATATGCCAGGCACTATGCTAAGTGCTGGGGATGAAAAAGAGGCCCAAAACAGTCTTTGCCCTAAAGGAGCTTACAATCTAACGGAGGAGACAACATGCAAATAAATATATACAAAGCAAGATAAATATGCAGGATAAATAGGAAATAATTAACAGATGAAAAGTCCTAGAATTAAGAGGGGTTGGGAAAGTATTTTCAAAGATAGGATTTTTAGATAGGATTTAAAGGAAGCCATGAAAGTCAGTAGGTAGAATTAAGAACATATTATATGTCCCAGGCACTAGTGATAAAAGTATGATTCTGTTTCTATTCTTATCATTTAATGAGTGAAACAATTACACATACAAGTGAATACAACTTAATCACAAAATAAATATAAATGTCTAACTAATTTTCCTTCTTTCAGTAGAAAAACAGACTGGAATATGGTACACAAAGTCAATAGTAGTTACTCAATTTTGCTTAGCTCTCTTTTTGTTATAAGGGAAAACTGGACTGGGAGAAAAGATATAGGTCTATGTCAGTAAATGACTACTGTAAAAACAAAAAGTCATCAATAAAACCTTACAAATAACATGGAGGGGAGGAGGAGGAATGAAACTGAGTAGTACAGTGGACTAACCCCAATTGCCACCAAATAAATACATTATATTATTCTCCTCTACCATAAGGTCACCTGAAGAAGCATTTCTATTGAATTTTAAGCAAAACAAACCACTTTTCTCACATCTCCACTGGATAAATGGTTTAGGTATTATTTTCCCTTTAAAGGGAAGGAAGCACACAGACTATTAAGTGATTTGCCCAGTCCCCAAACTAGAGCTAGAGCCAAATTTAACTCATGAATTCTTAGAAAATCTAATAGATTAGTGTTTTTTACCCAGGACTTTATTCCCTTGCTCCTCACCCCCACCTAGATAGCTCTGTACAACCAATCTGGACAAGATTAGAAATGTTCCCAAATGGTGAGTGGACTTTTCTTTCCTCTCCCCACCCCCCAGCTCACTCCATCCCCATTTTAAAAGGAAAAAAAAAAATCTTTACCTAAAGAAGAGCTAATCTAGCACAACTGCTACATTAAGTTCACTGAAGAGAGCCAATCAAAAAAAAAAAAAAAAAAGGAAAACTATTTCAGAGACCAGAAGAAAATCAATTTCCAAAACCCTCCCTCCCTTCCCCAGAAAGGCCAGCCCAAGATTAAAGAATTAGCATTAAAAAAAGCTGTCCTCAACCCACAGGTTCAGCAGGTGGCTGTCCTTTATCATAATTGAAAGCCCATCATTTTAAGGACAAACTGTGAACATCACATAATATATCAAATGTGCCATAAATTGGTTTTTAAAAACTTCTGTAGCAAATATACAAATGCACCCCTAAGAATATAAAGTACATTATTTATACCTGCTTATAACACCCACCATTATTGTGAGCCAAAAAAAATTTTTTTTTTAATTTATTGACTAGATATAATAATCTCAGCAGGCACTAGAAGAGAGGGGGAGTAAGTTTTCTTTTTGAGCATCATCCAAAACACTCATAACAGAACCGGAAATTCATAGTTTTCGCCAAAATTTCAGGATTCTTTTTATATTCCCTTCCTTTTATTTAGAATTAAATGTTTTAAATTATAAGTGGATACCAAAACATTCAGCAAAATGAACATTTCAAATAGATATCAATCCCCAAAAGGAGTAAGTTAATTCTATGCCAGGTACTATGATAAGAGAGGAGAGAGTGCTGGACTTGGAACCACAGGACTTGGCTTCAACTCAGATCCTGCCCTACCCATTGTGCCACCCAGCAGCCCTTCAAAGTACAGACCACATTCTAAATAAGATGCTGAACTTTACATCAGTGGAGCACTTAGCCCAACAGAATCCAGGATCCTTGATGAACTGATTGAACCAGGCTTTGCTGAATTGATGAGAACATAGGCCTCAGAGTCTAGACCGTACCATTTCTTAGTTGTGTGATCTTGGCTAAGTCTCTTCATCTGAATCTCCCTTAGTCCACCTCTAAAACTGGGATAATCCCCCTACTCACAGATTGTATTGGGAAACAAGAGATGTCTACCAGGCCAGCCATTAACCATAGCTCTCATCGAGACCTACCTACTGTAAAGATTCCCAAATAAAGAAACTAAAGGGGGAAAAAAGTTATTAGAAGGAAAAAAAGAACAATTCAAGGCTGCTTTAGATTTTGGAAGTATGAAATGAAGACCTCAAGCCCTCACCTAGAAATTATACAAAGTGTCTACTCCACAAAC
Source organism: Myrmecobius fasciatus (assembly GCA_023553655.1). Lineage (NCBI taxonomy): Eukaryota > Metazoa > Chordata > Mammalia > Dasyuromorphia > Myrmecobiidae > Myrmecobius > Myrmecobius fasciatus. Next base: position 513,330 of record JAJPUD010000206.1, on the reverse strand, counting down.
TCTATTTAATCTGATAATAAGCTAGGTACCTTTTTAGCTACAAATACAAAATGACACAGAGTAACATCATAAAAAAGTATTAACCAACATTTCTCAAATCTTAAATAACTGCAAAAAACCCAAGAACCCTTTTGCTAAGATGGATAATTATAGATATAAAGATATAGATATACACCAAAATTGGTTCTTAAGAGTATTATATGAAAATTCCATAGTAACAAAATAACAGCTAACATTTATAATGTTCTTTAAGATTAGCAAAGCGCTTTACAAATAATCTCATTTTAACCATATAACTATCCTAGAATCTAGGTATTATTACTATTCCCATTTCACAGATAAGGAGACTTAAGGCAGAATTGCCTAGAGTCACACAGCAAATAAACTGCCTAAGGAAGGATTTGAATTCAGCATACTCTCTATTCACTGTACCACTTTTAAAAGACTATATAATATATTTAGTGGTTAATATTAATGCATTCTGATACCCTTTCAAGGTACCTAGAAAATGAAATCTATGCATTACATTTTCATGCTTTCAATGGGAAACTCTTGGTGTCAAAATCCCAGCAAATCAGAAGGGACCTGTTATTTCATCTTTTCTAACCAATCTGTGAGCCAAAAATCCTTTCTAAGACATTCTCAACAAGTGGTCATTCAGTCTTCATTACTCTTAAGTAAGGGAAAACCCACAACCTCCCCAAGCACACATTACAATTTTGGACAGCTCTGAATGTGAGCAGATGTTCCACTGGCCTCCACACAGCTCCTAGTTCTGACCCCTGGGACCGAGCTGATCAAGGCTATTCCCTCTTCTACATGGCCATCATTCAAACAGATGAAGGGAGTTATCTTGAATTCTAAATTCCTCTCCCCCCCAATCCCAGTCTTCTCTTCTGACTAAACACTCAACAGTCCCTTTTTTCTTGCTATCCTTTTCTCCAGGTCTCTCTTACCATCCTGCCTCACCTCCCTGGGAGACACTTCAGTTGGGTCAATGTCCTTCCTAAAATGTGCCACCCAGATCTGAATACAACACAACAGATCTGGCCAGGAGAGTGCGCCTCCATGTCCTGGACATTGTGCCCCTCTTAAAGTGGCCTGTCTGACATCTAATGCCTACCTACACACTCCCTTCAAGTTTGAAAAGCTTGCTTTCTGGGAATAAAATGAGCCTGGAGGAGCAGTGCCAAATGAAATCTGTGCCATCTCTGAGCATAGAATGACATACCACAGGGCTTTTTTACACAAGGTGAATTCTTTCTTAAGTTTCTCTCTTGGGGTAGGTGGGAAAAAGAAAAAAGATAGTATCAGTAGAAAGGAAAAACAGAGGGTCTTTAGATAGGCTTGGGAAACAGACCTCTAGACCTTCAAGGAGCTGAAAAAGTTACTGTAGAATTATCGTCTGCCAAACCCTAACCAGTTATTTGCCAGCTACTGCCACCTGCTTCTCTCTATTCATTCCTGGCTAAAGAACCGTAAGTTTAAACTTTCCAAGATGGTTCTTAGAAGCAAGGGATATGTGCATCCCATTTTAAAAAACAAATGTGCAATATCCAAACATAAAACAGATAGGTGACTATTTATTAATGATATATATTCCCTCTTTGCAAATGGTTTCATGCTAGGTATATACTTTCAATAAAGGATTCTTTTATTTTTTTTTTTCCTTTTTTTTTTTTTTTGCTGAGGCAATTAGGGTTAAGTGACTTGCCCAAGGTCACACAGCTAGGGAATGTTAAGTATCTGAGACCAGATTTGAACTCAGGTACTCCTGACTTCAAGGCTGTCGCTCTATCCACTTCACTACCTAGCTGCCCCTTCAACAAAGTATTCTTAATACCTTTTTTATATCATAGACATCTCTGGAAGCCTGGTGAAGCCTATGGACTCCTCAAAAGAATGATTTTAAATGTACAAACCCCAGATATGTACATATAGACATATGTATAAAACACATATTTATGTATGCAAACCAGTAAGATGGTTAAGATAGTGTTTTTTTTTTAAAGTTCACAGCCCACAGATTAAGAATCCCTGCCCTAAAACCACTTACTTTGAATTTACATATATCAGATGAGGCATACCAGTTCCATGGTCATTTAAAATCTAATCAAGCATGGGTGACAAAGGTCTTCCCAAGTCAGAAATTTTCTAAGTTGGAGAGAGCAGAACATATGAGGGAAAACATTGGATTTAAGACATAACATACTTAAATGTTTGTTGACTGATTGCATGATCAACATACAAACCAAATGATTTGAGACAAGCCATTTACTACTTCCTACTTTCACAGACCCACAATTTCATCTGAAGATAAAGGCACCAGAAAGGGTGGACAAGAGGAACAAAAGAGCTAAAACTGCTCAATCAACAAGCATTTAGCTTCACCAAGGCCAAGGCTCAGGAGACCAAAGCAAAGAAATCAAACATTTCCTGCCCTCAAGGAACTTACTTTTCACCAGAAAAAATATCTGTCCACATACAAGTACTTACAAAATATATGAAAGTATTTTACAAGCTAAGTTATGATCTTTAATGAGAAAAGGAGATTTTAAAAAATAATTTCTAAGTAGCATGTCAATCCATGGACCAAAAAAGAAAAAACTATTCAGAATCTGAACCATAGGAAAACACTCCCAAATTCAGGGGTGGATCAGTTAAATGCATACTTTCTACTTAACTTCACAGGTATAGCTACACAAAAGTAAGCTAATTGTTTTGGACAGTGCCTAAATGACACGCCTTTGTGCCTTCACAATCTCAAAACCTTTAGCACTGTGCACTTCCATCTGTAGTAGCTTTCACCTTATTGCTTTAATCTGTAGATCCTACATATAAGCAACACAACCTGAAAATATCAACTCCAACTGTCGACGGATAAGGAAGCAAGAGATAATAGACCCACCCCAAAGCCGGTCCTTTTCATCGGGTCCCAAATGTGAAAAGCGCAGAAAGTTGACAAGCCTAACCCCAGAACTGGGCTCTTTTCCTTACCTGCACAGGTCGGCAAAGGCTTGGAAATTGAGCTTCTTGATCTTCTTCTCACTCAGCCAGTAACCAACTCTTTTCCCCTTCAAAAAGGTCTGCATCTTCGTCCTTCGATGGGGGTACTGCAGAGGAGGTGGGTAAGGGGTACCGTGCCAAAGAGGGCAGGACTCTGTCCCCAAGATTCACACAGCCACGATCTCCACTCACAAAAGAACCGAGACTCAGGAAAAAAGAATACTGCAGGGAATAAATAGGACAGAGGGAAGGGGGTTAAAATAATAATAAAGCCAATCGAGTGAAATTCACTTGCAGTATTCTCCGAGGGACATACAGCATCAGCTGCTGTCTCGCTCCCACGCCCCTCACACACCACACTCCCCCGGCCGGAACGGCAGGGCTGCAGAGGCTGCTAGGGATCTCCCTCCAGGCAACTTTCAAGTGTCTATTTGCCCGTCCAGGCCCCGGAGTGAAAAGGACGGGCAGAGAGCTGGGATGGGGAGGGGGGCGGGGAGAAAGGGAGGAGGAGGAGCATGGGGTGGAGATGAAGGGGAAAAGGGGAAGGTTTAAAAAAAAAAAAAAAGGAAGCGTTACCTTCCTAAAAACCCACAAGTAGAGAGCTAGAGAAGCAGCCCCCAGCCGCGCTCGCCCGTAGCTCCCAGCTCAGCTTGCAGAACACCACCCCGAGGGCAGCAGCAGCGGTGGCGGCGGCGGCGGCGGCGGCGGCACAGGAGGAAGAGAAGGCGGCGGCAGAGGCTCAGCCCCCTAGCTGGAGCCGCGCTCCCGCCCCCCAAATCCTCCACCCCTTTTTTTTTTTCCTACCCTCCAGCACTCTTACTCTCCCCACCCTCTCCACCCCTTCCCTTTATCCCGCCCAGAGCAGCACACTCGCTCTAGCAGAAGCACAGCGGGGAGTGAAGGCACCGGAGAAGGGAGAGTTCGAATCCCATCACCCCCACCTTGGACCCCCCGGCGAGTTCGAACCAGGCGAGAGCGAGGGCCCACGCCTCTTGGCTCCCCGCCGAGCCTTCAGCCGTAGCCAGCCAGGCAGCATGAGCCTCCAGCCTGGTCCTCCTCCTGCACGCGCCCCGCCACCCCCTAAGCTCGCAGGCTGCCTTCCCCGCCGCCGCCTCTTCGCTTTCTACCTCCTTCTCCTCCTCCAGGCCGCCGCTGGGAGCCCGCTATTCTCAGCTGCCGCCTCCGTGGCCACTTCCTCCTCTTGCCGCCGCCGCCGCTTCTTGCAACACCCCCCCCTCCACCCTTTGGTACTAGGCGGGCGGGGGGGGGGGGTCGGGGTGACACACCCTCCCGCTGTCGGGATGAGGGGGTCCGCAGCTCGACCCTCCGGCCCTCTGCCCCTTTCCGGCCACGTCCAGCAGGGAATACGAGGGGCGTTCGGGGGCTGCCCCAGGGCCACCCGGCCTCCGGAACGTGCGCCTTCTCCCCCCCCCCCCTCCAGCTCCACGAGCAGGGCCACTTAAACCCCGCGCCGGCAGAGGGCAGCACAGCACGGACTGAGTCTTAAAGGGGCCGGAGCTCTTTTTTCCTCTCTCGTCTCTCCCCTTCCCCCAAGCTTTTGGGAGATGGTCCTCCTAGTCCCTGGACGGTGGGAAGAAGAGAGGGGGGCGTTAAAGGGGATGCTCTGGAAGGCCTCCTCCCCCACCTTATGCAAAATGTAGGTTGGGCCAAACCTTAAAAATTACAGCTGCTTCCCACCCCTATGCTGAGCTGATTTCACACCCAGCCCATCAGACTGATACCAACCTCAAAACTCTGCCAGTTCTGAGAAAAAACATCCAGGCAACAGGGCCAAAAGTTTTGTAATTATCAAATAGATCTTGGGCAAATCACCTAACCTGTGTGCCTCAGTTTCCTCGTCTATAAAATGGGGATTATAGCACCTGCCTCCCAAGGTTTTTTGAGGAACACATGAAATGACTAATGTTAAGTGACACGGCTTGGCACATATAATGGCACTGTACATGTTAACTATTATTGTTTATTGCCGGCACAGTTATGGGGCTGAGAGGAGTTAAAAGCCCCTGCCCTCAAAGACCTTATCTAGTTAGGGAGACATAAACATGCAAAAAAGTATTCATTAAAACTAAAATATGTGTATTGCTATATGGTTTTTCAAAGGATTTAGAGATGCATTTATCTCATTTTTTTATATAAGACTTGTGAATTAGTATGAGCATTAGCCATATTTTAATGATGAGGAAAGAATCAGAGAAGTTGTGGCTTTCTTGAGGTCACAAAGGAAATGTGTTCCTGGACCTTGATTCAAAATATATTATTTAAAGATTTAAGATGATAGAAAAGACCCTAGGAAAAATTCTCTAAGCCTATTCAGAAACCTGTTTCTAGGTCTTAACCTTTTAGGCTGCAGTTCTGCCTCATCAACTCTCTTCTTCCAGATATTAAAATAAAATGTCCCAAAACCTCAAACCAACAAATCCAAAATAGAATTTGTTGTCTTTCTTCCAAAATGTACCATTCTTTGAACTTACCTGTTTCTATCAAGGGTATCACTCTTCTTCCAGTCACCCAGATTCCCTCATTCTCCCTCAAACTACATAGTCATTTAGTTGTTAAATTTTGCTTGTTTCTGACCCCAAAACAATTCATACTTTTTACTAACAAACCACAGCCTTAGTTCAGGCCCTCATCACTTCTAGCCTAGATCACTACAAGGGACCTTTAATTACACCCCCTGTCCCAAATTTCTCCCCTTCTACCTTCATTCTCCCACTAACTGCCAAAGTGACTTTCTATAAGCACAGATGTCACTGGTGTCACTAGTTGAAAAAATACTAGATTAGGATTCAGAAGACCCAGGATTGAATGTGCTATTCTAGTATTCATTCACTAGCTGTGTGACTTCAACCTGCATTTATTAAGCACTTTCTGTGCTCAAGGTAAAGATCTCATCCCAGAGGACTTCACAACCACTAGTTAGGTAATTACAAGTTAATATGAGTAGACAGAATAGTACTATCAGTTGAGAAAAAGGAATTAGGGAAGACCTAAATTTGGGTGTAGCTGACTCCTTAGCCTAACCCTCTAAGGAAGGGAAAGAGAATTCCCAGAATGGGGAACAGTTTGTTTATATGTGTGGAACAGGATATGGAATGCCTTCTTTAGGTCCAGTTTACCCAAGGAAGCTATAGAATATAGGGAGAGGACTGATCTGAAATAAGATTTTAAAAGTATATTGAGTCCAGTTTGCAAAAGGTCTTAAAGGTCAGCCTGAGGAATTTGTGTTTTATACTAAGGACAATAGGGAGCCACTAATATTTTTTCTTCTGGGGAACTCCAAAGAGAGACTCGGCCTTTAGGAAGATTACTTTTGACAGCAATGTGACAGATGGTTTAGAACATAGAAAGTCAGGAAGTGTGGGAGCTATTTCAGAAATCTTGTCAGCAGCTGATGAGAATTTAACCAGCATGGAGGCCATGTGAGTAAAAAGAGTCAGTAGATAGGAGACAAATGTTTGGTGAATAAAATAAACTGTTTGGTTATGGGTAGGAGGACAGCAAGGTGAAAGAGAAGATAAAGTCAAAGATAGAGTCCAAGCTGATATCCATGGATCACTAGACAATCTCCACAGACAAAGGGGAGTGTAGAAGAAGAATGGGTTCCTCCCTCCCTTTACTATCCCAGCCATCATTCCTGTTCTGCCTATACTTTCTTCCCTTTCAGTCTTGGCAATCCAATTAAACTATATACTGCCCTCTACTTTTAAATTCCTTGTTCCCTTTGCCAATACCTTTCATAGCTTTCCAAACCTCAGTTCTGAAATGCTCCTGTCATTTACCCCTTTTGCTCCTACTCACTCTAAGAAGTCATTCTGAAGAGTGAACATCTGAAGAAAAATATCTACCAACAGTTCTAATTTCTATGAACATCCTCTCCTCCCACAATCTGGTCACTTAAATTTGCTCCCTAATTGGGAGGAAAAGTTCTACCTAAGTTTATAGGATTGTTTGATAAGTAACAAGACATTAAATTGACTCTAAATTCAGAGCTTCAAGCATCCTGCTACTCTGTTCATAAGCAAATGATCAACTAAGACATTGGCTGTGTGATATTAAGGCAGCAACACTTCAATCTTTTGGGGACTTTTTTTTTTTAAATAGGACATAATCTTATTTGTCCAAAGTTATATCATAAATTTTTTCGTTTGGTAAGGAAAAAACGACAAAATTGATAAGAAACCCTAAAAGTGTTGTACTTGAGTTAACCAGCTTTCCAATCCAATGTGCTACTTATAATATTACTGTGACTTTGGAGACATGCTCTGAGTTTTCTGTGCTTTGCAAGACCTATGTAGAAAAAAAGAAACTTACAGGCCATGTAGTTCAAACTGTTCATTTTACAGATAGAAACTAAGTCCAGAGAAAAGTGAAGTGACTTATTAAAGGTCATAGAAGGTTATATGTAACAGACCTAGAATTTGAACTCAGGTCCCATGAATTCCAAGTACAGTATCTATAAAAAGAAGAGATCAGACTAGATCTATGATTACCAACTTTTTTGGTCTCTGGACTCTTTAACTTCTTAAAAGTGATTGAGGATCGATATACGTTCTTAAAAATAGAATGAAGACTATTAATATTTACTATGTTACAAATTAAAGCAAACATTTGAAAAATATTTACTAAATGAATTCATTTTAAATGACAATAAACCCAATTCACATTAAGATAAATAAGATATTTAATGAAATAAAGCTTTATTTTCCAAAGCAAAAAAAAAAAAAAAATATATATATATATATATATACATACATATATATATAGTGAAAAGAGTTGTATTTTTTAACATTTTTACAAATCTACTGTCAAGTTTTACAGAAAATAGCTGGATTCTCCTCTCTGCGTCTTCATTCAGTCTGCTGTAATATGTTGTTTTGGCTGAAGTATGTATTAAGAAAATCCAGCCTCACACAGATATATATAGTTGGAAAAGGGAGAAGTATTTTAATAGGCAAATAATTCCTTATTATTTTTAAAATAGTTTTGACCTGAAAAGGCATCAAGAACCTCCCACAGGACCAAGGACAGCACTTTGAGAACCATTGGAGTAAATTATTTCTATGGTCCCTTCTCATTCTAACTCTATAATTCTGGGTCAGATATCATTCATTACATTCATAATAATTTCCATTTCTAAAATGCTATAAGGTTTAAAACAACAAAGAATTCTTAAGCACCTGCTAAATTCATAGTATCATGCTAGGCACTGGTAAGACTAGGGGGAAAATTGAATAATCCTGGCCTTCAAGGAGTTTACTTTCCAGGAAATGCCAACCATCCATCATGTTAACAATCTTGTGTTAGGTAGGTCCCACCAATAACAAGTGAATTAACTAGAAGAGCTCAGGTCTTTTAACTTCAGGTATGGCATTCTTTCTCCTATGTCACTACAATTCTCAAATATTATTAGAAACATTTATGCAAGTTTATCATCCAATCCAAAAGCTGAAAGTTGTCCCATATCAGGATATTTGCCTTGTTTTCTCATGGAATTCACAGATTTCTTCTCTATCCTCTCTTGCTTTCATCCTAGGATACATCACCATGCATGCTGATGTTATCATGTATACTTCAGTTATACCCAGGGAGGGTCAAAACCTTGAACTTTCCATTACCTACACAATTCCATATTCAGAAACTTGAAATTTCCTTTATCCAAGCTTAAACTTTTAATTTTTCATTTCTCCCTATGCCTTACACTTCTTAAATCTATTCTTTGTCATCACCAAGACCAACAATCTCCTTCCTGCTCTGCATATACCTCCCTGCACCCTTCAAGCTTGATAACCCAGTTTAGCTCCACACTATTCTCTACCTTTAAATTCCTTGTGCCCTTGACTTAATAACCTCCTCAACTCTAAAATGATGCTCATGCCCTTCAGTCTCTTTGCCCCTATTCAAAAAAAAAAAAAAAAAAAAGTGTATAAATTGACAAATGGAAAGCTGTGAAATTGTAAAGAACAAGATTGGTCCCTAAAAAGAGATATAAGAAGTTACCTTTATATGAACCTTTGCCAGGATAGGGGATCCATGGATATAGAACATTGCATATGACATCTTTTTATTTTATTTTATTTTTTTGGGCTGTTGTTGTATTGGTTAATTTTGCTGTTTTTTTCCCCTTAGTCTTCTTTCTCTTTTAAAATTGTTTATTATAATGATGACTCTCAGAGAGGGGAAAAAGAAGGATACAGGAGGAAAATTAAGCAATGTAAAGCAAGAAATATGAATAAAAATCTTTTAAAATGAAAAAAAAATGTGTATATTCCAAAACAGTGATGATTGGATCCAGTACAATTTTAAATTATAGCTGATCTCTCTTCCTGAATAGATACAGACAGGCCAACTTGGGGGGGGGGGGAAGAGAGAGTAAAAGCCACAAAATACTAAATAACAATTTTTAAAAATACGATGAGAAATTGTAGCAAATGACTTTCTTCCACCCCAGAACTGCACAAAATGTCAGCTGAAAACCCATGGGTAAAAGGATAAGGGACTACCAGAAAGGCCAGCTCAGGCGCAAACAGTACCAACCAGCTCACACACACATATAGTACCCCCCCCCCTTCCGTGCTGGATCAAAGAGAGGCCAGATACATTCACAGTCTGCCAAGTTCCACATCCAGAGGCTATGAGAGCAGAGAGTTCCCATAGGAAAACTTCAAGGTTAGGAACCAATACAGGCTACATTGGAAGGGAACAAGAGGGGCAGTGCTGCAGATGTTGCAGCACTTAGATACACCTTAGATCCAGGGGCTCTGAGATCTCTAGCAATCTATCCACAGATACCAGAGATAGGAAAGTCTAATCCTCTGCCCCTCAAAGAAACACAGAGACCCTAGAAGGAAGGAAGTTAGCATTAGAACAGACAAGCCAGGGCAAAAACAAATAGCAGCCCACTCAATCCCCAATCCAAAGGGGCAAGAAAAAATAGAAACTGTCCTTAACCCAAAACTACAATTCACCAGCTTTTAATACTTATCACAATATACTCATCACAAAAATTGTGATAGATCCAGAAATTTTTTTTAAGCTTTTTATTTGTATAACATATGTATGGGTAGTTCCCCAACCTTGATCTTTACAAAGCTTTCCATTACAACTTTTACCCCCACTCCCCTCCCCTCCCCTGGTTGGCAGGAAGTCCACTACCTGTTAATAATGTTGAAATGCTTGAGAAGTTATGCAAGAAAAATCCTATCTACAAGAAAAAAAAAAAGAATCAGAGAAAGGCAACACAATGCAAGCAAATGTCAATAGAGATCATGAAAATGTTACGTTGTGGTCCATATTTCATGTCCCTCTTTCTGGGTGTATATGGTTTTCTTCAGTGAACAACTGGAACTGGTTTGAGACAATTCTTTATTGCAGAGAGCCATGTCCATCAGAATTGATCATCATGTAATACTGTTGTGGCTGTGCATGATGATCTCCTGGTTCTGCTCGTTTCACTCAGCATCAGTTCATACAAGTCTCTCCAGGCCTCTCTGAAATCGTCCTGCTGGTCGTTTCTTATAGAACAATAATATTCCATAACATTCATATACCATAATTTATTCAGCCACTCTCCAATTGATGGGCATCCCTTCAGTTTCCAGTTTCTAGACACTACAAAAAAGGCTGCCACAAACATTCTTGCACATGTGGGTCCCTTTCCCTCCTCTAAGATCTCTTTGGGATATAGGCCCAGTAGAAACACTGCTGGGTCAAAGGGTATGCACAGTTTGACAACTTTTTGAGCATAGCTCCAAATTGCTCTCCAGAATGGTTGGATCCGTTCACAGTTCCACCAACAATGTATTAGTGTCCCAGCCCTCCCACATCCCCTCCAACATTCATCGTTATCTTTTCCTGTCATTTTAGCCAATCTGACAGGTGTGTAGTGGTATCTCAGAGTTGTCTTAATTTGCATTTCTCTGATCAATAGTGATTTGGAGCAACTTTTCATATGACTAGAGATGGTTTTAATTTCATCATCTGAAAATTGTCTGTTCATATCCCTTGACCATTTATCTATTGAAGAGTGGCTTGAATTCTTATATATATGAGACAATTCTCTATATATTTTAGAAATGAGGCCTTTATCAGAACCATTGAATGTAAAGATGATTTCCCAATTAGATGCTTCCCTCCTAATCTTGTCTGCATTTGTTTTGTTTGTACAGAAACTTTTTAACTTAATATAGTCAAAATTATCCATCTGGTGTTCAATTAGGAGTTCCAAGTCTTCTTTGGACATAAATTTGTTCCACCTCCACAGGTCTGAGAGATAAACTATATTACGTTCCTCTAACTTGCTTACAAAGTCCCTCTTTATATCTAGATCATGAACCCATTTAGATCTTATCTTGGTATGTGGTGTTAGGTATGGGTCAAGCCCTAATTTCTTCCACACTAGTTTCCAATTTTCCTAGCAGTTTTTGCCAAATAGAGAGTATTTATCCCAAAAGCTGTGTTCTTTGGGTTTATCGAACACTAGATTGTTAAGGTTAATGCCTAGGTTGTCCTGATAACCTATCCTGTGCCACTGATCCACTGCTCTATTTCTTATCCAGTACCAAACGGTTTTGATGACCGCTGCTTTATAATATAGTTTTAGATCTGGTACAGCAAGGCCACCTTCATCTGCCTTTTTTTTCATTAATCCCCTTGAAATCCTTGACCTTTTGTTCTTCCAAATGAACTTTGCTACTATTTTTTCTAGATCTGTAAAATAATTTCTTGGGAGTTTGATTGGTATGGCACTAAATAAGTAGATTAGTTTGGGTAGTATTGTCATTTTTATTATGTTCGCTCTGCCTACTCATGAGCACTTAATATTTTTCCAATTGATTAGGTCTGATTTTATTTGTGTGGAAAGTGTTTTGTAATTTAGTTCGTATAGTTTCTGACTTTTCCTTGGCAGATAGATTCCCAAATATTTTATCCTATCATCTGCTATTTGGAATGGAATTTCTTTTTGTATCTCCTGCTGCTGAACTTTGTTGGTAATATATAAAAATGCTGATGATTTATGTGGATTAATTTTGAATCCTGCAACTTTGCCAAAGTTGTGAATTGTTTCTAGTAGTTTTTTAGTTGAGTCTCTAGGGTTCTCTAAGTATACCATCATGTCATCTGCAAAGAGTGATAATTTGGTTTCTTCATTACCTACTCTGATTCCTTTTATCTCTTTTTCTTCTCTTATTGCTAAAGCTAACATTTCTAATACAATATTAAATAGTAATGGTGACAGTGGGCAGCCTTGTTTCACTCCTGATCTTATTGGGAATGGTTTTAGTTTGTCTCCATTACATATGATGCTTGCTGATGGTTTTAAATAGATGCTACTGATCATTTTAAGGAAAAGCCCATTTATTCCTATACTCTCTAGTGTTTTTAATAGGAAAGGGTGTTGGATTTTGTCAAAGGCTTTTTCTGCATCTATTGAGATAATCATATGGTTTTTGTTAATTTGGTTATTAATATAATTAATTATGCTGATAGTTTTCCTAATATTGAACCAGCCCTGCATCCCTGGTATAAATCCTACTTGGTCATAGTGTACTATCCTGGGGATGACTTTCTGTAATCTCATTGCTAAAATCTTATTTAAAATTTTTGCATCAATATTCATTAGGGAAATTGGTCTATAGTTTTCTTTCTCTGTTTTTACCCTACCTGGTTTAGCTATCAGCACCATATCGGTCTCATAGAAGTATTCTGGCAGTATACCTTCTGTCCCTAATTTCTCAAATAGTTTGTGTAGTATTGGAATTAATTGTTCTTTGAATGTTTGGTAGAATTCACATGTAAATCCATCTGGCCCTGGAGATTTTTTCTTAGGGAGTTGGTTAATGGCTTGTTCTATTTCTTTTTCTAATATGGGACTATTTAAATAATTTATATCCTCTTCTGTTAACCTCGATCCAGAAATTTTTAAAAAAAAAAAGTCAATCTAACAGGAAAGAGTAACTTCATAACTATTATAAGCAGAGACTCAGAAGAAAAAAAATGGATTTTCCATAATGATTATATTAATTTTTAGAAGGAATAAAGAGATTTTTTTTTAAAAAAATAAAGTACAAGCTCTGGAAGAAAGAGTTGGAAAGAAAATGAATGGCATAAAAGAGAAAGTGATAATTATTGCCAAAGCTATGGATATCTAGAAAATAATAAGACCAAAGAGAAATTAATAATTCTATGCATAGACCAAAAAAGTAACTCAAAAGGTTAAAAAATGAAGAAAATATAAAATATCTTTGTCAAAAACAACTGACCTGAAAAACAAATCAAAGAAGGATTATTTTAAAATCATTGTGGGCTCCCTGAAAACTTTGATTACAAAAAAACTCATTGTGAACTCTTTTCCAAGAAATATACATAAAAACTACCCTAATCAATTACAACCTGAGGGCAAAGTGAAAATAGAAAGAATTCACAAATCAGATCCTGAAAGGAATTCCAAAAAGGTAAAGTCAATAGGAAAGCTATATTCCAAATCCAGAGCTTCCAGGTTAAATTTATATATATATATATATATATATACAAAAGACAAATATATATATATAGAGAGAGAGACTTACAAAGAAGAATAACTTGCCTTGCAAAGTTGAGTATAGTTCCACAAGGAGGAAAATGGATCTTTAATGAAATAGAACAACTAAATAAAAGACTTTCAAGCCTTTCTAATGAAAAAACTAGATCTCAGTAGGAACTTTGAAATGGAAACATAAAACTCAAGAGAAACCAAAAAAGTTAAACTTATTTGAAAAATGAAAAAGGTCAGCATGAGGCCGAAGGGCTAACACTCTAATGGGGGTGGACAAGGAGTAAAGAAACATGTCCTTTAGAACCTTAATCTCTTCAGATGGTACTTATTTAAAGAATTCATTAAGAAAATAGAAGATCACTTCTCTTCTGAGGGTTTTACCACGATACAGAGAAAAGGTAAAAGAAAATCAATAGTGTAAAAGGGAGAAAAATGTGAGTATAACTTATTATATCACTATTTGTGATAATTGGGGAAAGTGAGAAGAAAAATATATGAAGTGGAAGGATTTGGGGAGTGGGTATCAAATGAATCTCATTTTTATCTGAAATAGACAAAAGAAAAATTAAGCATACATACACTTGCAAAAATACATCAAACTCAACAGTAAAATAGAGGAGAAAATAAATTAAGAAGCAGGATACTGGGAAAGGAATATTCAAAAGTAAAACAAACTTCAGATTCAGAAAGTCAGTTTAAAAAAGAAAAAAGAAAAACAAAGAACTGGAAACTAACTTCATATCTGCTTGTGTTTCTTCTATACTTCTAAGATTTTTTTTACTGCAATTTCATTTACTTAATTATATATATTTCAATTAACATTTAAAAATTAATATTTCTTTTTTTATTTTGAAATTCTCTTTCCTGCTCCTTCCTTACCTCTTGAGAAGGCAAACAATATATTGATTATACATGTGACTTAATGCAAAATATATTTCCATATTAGCCATTTTGCAAAAGAAAATACATGTATATATGTGTGTATACACAAACACACCCCCATAAAAATTTTTTTTAAAAAGCATGCTTAAATCTACACCCAGAGTTCATAATTTCTCTATCTGGAGGTGGATAGCATTTTTAATCATGGATTCTTTGTCTCTCTGATCATTGTCTTGATATGAGTGGCTGAGTCTTTCAGATTTCATCATTGTATAATATTGCTGTTATTATGTATAATACTCTTCTGGTTCTGTTTACTTCACTTTGTATCAGTTCATATAAATCTTCCTAGGTTTTTCTGAAATCATCCACCTCATCATTTCTTATAGTACAACAGTATTTTATCACAATCATATACCACAACTTGTTCAACCATTCACTAATGAATGGACATTCCCTCAATTTTCAATTTTTTGCCACCACAAAAAGAACTGCTATAAATATTTTTAACAAATATGTCCTTTTCCCTTTTAAAAAAAAAATCTCAGGGCAGCTAGATGGTGCAGTGAATAGAACCCCAGCCCTAAGTCAGGAGGACCAGAGTTCAACTCTGGCCTCAGACATTTAACATTTATTAACCAGGTGATCCTGGGCAAGTCATTTTACCACAACTACCTAACCAAAAAAAAAAAAAGTTAAAAAAAAAAATCTCTTTGAGATACAACCCTAGTAATGGTATTGCTGAGGCAAAGAGTATGTATAATTTTAAAGATCTTTGAGCAGAGCTCCAAATTGTTTTCCAAAATGATCAGGTTAATTCACACCAACAATGAACTCTACCAGCTCTACCAACAGTACATTAGTGGATTTCTAAGACTTTTCACTCATGTCTCCAGGAACCTCATCATTGGGAAATCTCATCCTACTCTAATCAGTGTTGGAAATCATACCTGTTTAGTACCTTCTGTCCTTCTGATTGGAGGATGGAGCCATGAACTCTGAAACCTCCATTTGAGTAGGGAACCCAGGACAGCCATCTTTTCATTTCCCACCTGGTTGAACTTCTCTATTCATTCTTGATTTAATCATGTACTTTCTCTTACCAATTCATATATGCCCCCCTCTCCATTTTTCAGATTTCTTTTTTGGTTCTCTTCTATCATTAAAATGTAAGCTCCCTGATGGCAGAGATACTTTCTTTTTCATATTTGTATCCTCAGCTGATTAGCATGCTACCTAATTCTAAGAAGGTGCTTAATAAATATTTATTGACAATCACTAGTTAGGGAATGGCAATTAGGGAATGCCAAGTCAGTAGAACCAGAACTACTGATAAAGAAAAATAACTTCAAAGACTGATAAACTAATCAAAGTGACGACCGTGTCCTGAGAGGATCTGTGATAAATTATGTTACATCTCCTGACAGAGAGATGATGCACTGAAGAAAATATATAGTTTTTAGTAATAGCCAATATGTATATTTCTTTGCCTGCATATGCTTGTATGTTATAAGAAGCTTCTTCCCTCCCCCTCCCCATTTTTAATTACAGAAAGGGAAGGAAACATGTCAATGCTGAAAGAAAAAAAAAACCTTACGAAAACATTTTAAAATGCATATAGAAGAGTATGTTGGAAGGTATCCATGTAAACAAGAAGGAGGGAATAGTGGAGAGTAGGTAACATTTGGATCTCACTGTCATCTGTCAAAGGAGGGGAGAATACACAGATAGACTTGGGCACATATCAGCCGATATGGAAATAGGAGGAAAAGAGGACAAGAAGGAGAAAACTTAGAGGAAACAATTTGTGAGAAAATAATTTGCCTAAAGTTACACAGTATAGTAGCAAAGCTATTAGTAAATATAAATATGTATATTTATATTTACTATATATATTTCCCCTTAGAGAACCTTAGAGAAGGTTTTATTCTGGGAGAAGCAAAGAAGTTTTGGGCACAGACTCTGGAAAGGATGATCTTCATATCTATGATAAATGTTCAAGTGCTGTAGAATATCATCTTAGTTGTTAAATTCCTTATTAGATTATAAAGTCCTTGAGAGCAGGAATGATTTTTTTTCCCTCTTTTTGTATCAGTAGCTCCCGCCCTGAGTCTCACACACTGTAGGCACTTAAATGTTTATTGAAT
The DNA here is from genome assembly GCA_023553655.1 of Myrmecobius fasciatus. Taxonomy (NCBI): domain Eukaryota; kingdom Metazoa; phylum Chordata; class Mammalia; order Dasyuromorphia; family Myrmecobiidae; genus Myrmecobius; species Myrmecobius fasciatus. The sequence continues at coordinate 496,743 of JAJPUD010000206.1, read as the reverse complement.
GAGTAATCTCCTCCACCAATTTAAATACAGTACCTTTATTCTGTCTAAAAAAAAGAACAGAGTATCAAAATAGTCTTTCTTTGCTTGGAGCCATCAACTGCTATTTGATGATTATATGGACTAAGTAGTTGTGGCCCCACAGCTATTTAATACTGATTTAATAACTGAGAATATTTGAGAGAGGAGGAGGGCCTGACTCATGGAGAAAGCATTCTGCTAATAGAAACTTTGACTTTAAAGAACACTAGACTAGGTGTCAGAAGACTTGGGTTCAATTTCCACCTCTAACCAGTTATGTGACCATATTTCTGGGCCTCAGTTTGATTCTCTATAAACTGAGAACTAATAATGTGTTCTAAATTTCCTTCCAGTTCTAAAATCTGTGATCTCTAAGCTCTGTCTCTATCATGCTATCAATATAAAATTGGTAGCTTCAGTGTAGACTTATGATAGATGACCTGTATAATGTGGAAAGACTATTTGAATATCTTATTCTCCTACTCCATACTGTAGGGAAGGGCCTCCTCACTTTCTGTCTAGCCCAAAGACGCCTCAGGCAAAAAAGTAAAACTTTTCTTTTATAGATGTTCACTAGCTAGGTATGGCAATTTTTTCAGAATTCAAAGCATGAACTTTTTTTCAATCTTATGAAATATCTATTATATGCAAAGTCCTCTGTCCAAGACTAGGATCTCAAAGAGGGAAACTGAAGAAGCCCTAGCCTACAAGGAGCTTGCATATTGTAGGAAAAGAGATCCTCAAATAAAATCTTTTCACTGTATATGGACACACACACACATACTACATACATATACACACAATATAGTATATATGTGTGTATACACAGGTGTATGTGTATATGTATATTATATAGAAAAAAGGAGGGGAATTACATGCACAGTGGATAGAACACTGAGTCTAGTCAGGAAGATTTATTTTCCTGAATACAATCTGTATAAAGAAAATTAAATACTAAATGTATGTTAAGTAGTTTCAAAATGGGAGATACTAGCAATTGGGAGAAACAGGTTAAGCTTCTTGTAGAAGGATAGCTGGTGATTTGAGCTTTGAAAAGAGTCATCTTAGAAGCAGAGGTGAAGAAAGAATGAATTCTAGGTGTGAGGAAAAATTGACACATAGACACAAATATGGAAGATGGAATTTTGTGTGTGAGAAACATCAATCAGACCCTTTTCGTTTTCTATGAATTTATGAATAACTCATGTAACATAGTGGTTATTTGTTTTTTAAAAGTTTGAAGGAATTCTTTTGTGAAATCATCTGGATCAGCTGTGATATTTCTTTGATAACTTGTTTTAGTTACTCATATATCATGAATATTTCTTTTTTTATTAAGGCTTTTTTATTTTCAAAACTTATGCATAGATAATTCCCAACATTCACCCCTGCAAAACCTGTGTTACAAATTCTTTTCTTTCCCTTCTCCCAACCCCCTCCCCCAGAAGCAAGTAATCCAATATATATCATGAATATTTCAAGAAAAAATACCACAAATGCTAAAATAGCATCAATAAAATAAATTGTGCTTTTTTTTTTTTGTTGTTGTTGTTAGGTTTTTTTGTTTTAGTTTTAGTTTTTTGCTTTTTGTTGAGGCAATTGAGGTTAAGTGACTTGCCCAGGGTCATACAGCTAGGGAATGTTAAATGTCTGAGACCAGATTTGAACCCAGGTCCTCCTGACTTCAGGGCTGGTGCTCTATGCATTGCGCCACCTAGCTGCCCCAAATGTGCTATGTTTTAACAAAGAAAAAGATTATTACAATAGCACAATGATTTTTAAAAGGATAAAAATGATATAGCATAAAATAGAAACAATTCATTCCTGATTCATTCAAAGTTATTGAATATGAAAAGTGGGTAATGAATGGAAAAAATAATGTAGATATACATTATAATTTCACATAGAAGCTTAACAGATAAAAATAGATTGTCAAAATAAGGAGTCCAAAAGAGCTTTAAAAAGCAGCTTAGTCAGCAAACATTTGACCTACTTCCCAAGTAAAGAGAGAGAATTTTCAAAGGCAACACCAATTTATAACATAGACTTGTTCATAAAATCTTATAGAGAAGATTATGGAAGATTATGGGTAGCATGACTGTACAGAACAGAGAGAAGCAATGGAGGGTAAAATGATTGTAAAGAAAACTTAGTAAGAGAACCAACTAAACAAAATTATCCAGAGATCATATAAGGATGAATATTTTAAAAGAACAACACAGAAGAAAAATGAAAAAACTCAGAAAAGTCTTTTATAATGAACTTTATACTATCAAGGATAATAACAATAATAGCAGTAGACATCTCTATAGAACTTTATAAATATTTCATTTTAACCTCACAACTGCCTTGGAGGCAGATGCTATTAATATTCCCATTTTACAGATGAGGAAACTTAAGACAGAACAAGGTGATATGACTTTTCTATGGTCACAGATCTAGAGTCTGAGGCTGGATTTTAATTCCCATCTTCTTCATTCCAGGTCCAGTGTTCCATTCACTGCATTAATCTCGCCACATATATTCCATATGTGCTTCTAAAAGAAGGAGAGATGGCTCTCGAGAAAACAGACAAAATAGGCACATGGTTTGGATCCATGCTAGAAGTAACACAAATATGTGAACATTGAAGTTTCCATTCACAAAGTAGCTGAAGAAGAAGAAGAGAGTAAAGGTATAGGGGAAAAAAAAATCTCGTACTTCTTAAGAATAGAGACTGGATCTGTCATTTCATTGATACAGGTCGTCACCTTCTCTATAACATATAAACTTAGAGAGCTACCTAGAGCACCATGAAATTAAATGTTTTTCCCAGAGTTAGTATGTCCAACAAAGGACTTGAAGCCAAGTCTTGGGGCTCCAAGGCCATCTCTCTGTCTATTATGACATGCTGCCTCTCAGACTGTATAAATTATGGAAAAGACAAACTAAGGGAATGTCAGTAATTATCAAACTATATACCTACACCCCATCTATCTAAAGGCTATTTGAGAAACATCTGAACATATATCAAGGGATCCTTAATGAAGGTATTGAGAGTGAAGGTTAATGCAACTAATATTCCCCCACATATTAACATCACAAAATTGATGCAAAGATGTAAAGAATATAAAATACTCCTGTGTTTATTGTTTGGAATTATTTTTTTTTAAAGGAAAGGAAAATCAAGTGGCCTCAAACTATTTTCCAACAAGATGTCTCCCCATACTTTAAAATTATTCAAGAATGCCTGAAAGATATAATAACAGAAATAATCTTTTTCAACCATCCTCTGATCACAAATATTAGGTAAGCCATGAAACAGGAAACACATGTTTCTGGTTTTTTTGTTTTTTGTTTTTTTTTCAATATATGTTTTTCAAAGTTTACCAATGTGGTTCATATCTCTTAGAATCTAAACTAAACTAAAAAGGGATTCTTTTTAGATGATGAGGTCCTCCATCTCCTTCTCTTTGCAGATGATCTCAAACTGGTTTCATCAATGCCCAGAATCCTGGAAGATATCTTTTCAAAAATTTGACCTAACCATGCATGAAGGAAAATCTAAGTGGAGGAAGAATGTCTATTACCCAGATTATGATACATGTCAGTTACCCTCAACCTGGTTTAGCCCATCTGCTATAGCCATTGTGCATGATACAGCTTTATGGAGCCACAGGGGAAAGTTGGTCTATGGGTGGACATCAAAGGGGATAAACAGTCCTGAAAAGGGTTCAGCAAATCTTCATACCAGAGGCACTGAAAGAATCAGCAGAGAAGCCAGCCCAAATAGCAGTCAATGATTGAAGCTTCCAAGCTCAAAGAAAGGATAACACTAAGAAGAACATGGGTCAACAAGAATAACAAAAAAAAAGACATCAAACACAATTTTTAAAAAAATGTACATTTAGAGATACCAGAGAAGTAAATCTAGACAAAAATGATAACTGCAACTAATGTTAATATAGTTTCAAAGAAAAAAAGATAGAATTTTAAAAGGAAATTGTGATTTAAATTAAGAGCCTTGGAGAAAAAAAAAAAGAATAAATAAGTTAAAATAGAAGATAGAAGCCTTACTCAATCAAGTTATAGACTCCCTGAAAAAGAGAATGAGGGAAACAGAACTCAATTCCAAGAGATAAGAGATAGTAGAATAAAATCAAAAGAATAAAAATTAGAAGAAGATATAAAAAGATTTTAAATGAGTTTATAACATTAAAAAAGAAGAAGAAGAAGAAGAAGAATCCTTATCCTAAGTCATTTGATGAAAAGAGAATGAAAGTTCCTTGAGCACTTGGGTGGTGCATTTGCTTATTCAAGGTTCAAGAAAATATAAGCCCAAATATCTATTATAAAAACCAACTAACTAGGAAAACAGGTTAAGGCTAGTTACTTTAAGAATCACAGTCATGACCAAGCAAAGAAACTTGGTCAACATATTTCAAGAAATCCTAAAATAAAACTGCCCAAACTTATTACAATCAGAAGGAGGCAAAATGAAAATAAAAATAACCCACTGATAACCTCTCAAAAGAAATCTTCATTGAAAACACCTAGGATTATCATAACTACATATACGTAACTATCATATCTACAGTTGCAAGTAATAGGGAAAAAAATCCTGCTAGCAACCTGAACAAAAAAGTTTAAATATTAACTTCAAGTCCAATTACACAAGAAATTTAAATTTCAAAAAAGAACAAGTCAATCTAATGGTCCCCCAACACCCATTCTTGGCTTATGCCTTCAGATACTTGGCCTTGTTCTGCATTTCATTTCTCCAGCTTTGAGTTTAGCTGGAATTTGTCCCATCTGAATTTTTTGAGAGGAGCTAAAATTCATAGACTGGGATAAATAGAAGTTTCTGGGTTTTTTCTCTCAGCGTGTCTCCATTCTGAAGTCTGTCTTCTGCTTAGTAGCAAGGTGCTAGCCCCCAAATTTGGGCTTTCTTTCCTCTTATGGACTACCCAGTCAGATTCCATTTGCAACCAAGCCCCTTCCATTGGATGCTGCCATGTGCTAGTGCTTCAAAATGCCTTTAACTGATGGGAGAACATTCAGAAAAATCTGCTGTTCAACTATTGCCACAAAGGCACAAAGAAAAAGTTGACAAACAACCCTCCTTCAAATCAGACGATCTTGTCTCTCTCCCAGAGTCATTTTCCCCGAGTTAGAAACTCTTAATTTCCATCAATCCTCAACTGCTTCTTGATCTCTCCATGGACAAATATTTCACAAACTTTTGCTCCTTCTTTCATCAGATGGTCAGGGCAAGATTCTTTTTTTTTTTTTTTTAATCAATTCATTCATTCATTCATTCTTTCATTTATTTATTTATTAAAGCTTTTTATTTTCAAAACATATGCATGGATAATTTTTCAACATTGACTCTTGCAAAATCTTATGTTCCAATTTTCCCCACTTTCTCTCCCTCACCAGCTCCCCAATATATGTTAAACATGGTAAAAATATATGTTAAATTCAATATATGCATACATATTTATACAATTATCTTGCACAACTAAAATCAGATCACAAAGAAAAAAATGAGAAAAAATAATATGCAAGCAAACAACAACAAAAAACATAAAAATGCTATGTTGTGATCCACATTCAGTTCCCACAATCCTCTCTCTGGGTATAGATGGCTTTCCTCATCACAAGATCATTGGAACTGGCTTGAATCATCTCATTGTTGAAAAGAGCCATGTCCATCAGAATTGATTATCATATAATCTTGTTGTTGCCATGTACAATGATCTTCTGGTTCCACTCATTTCACTCAGCATCAGTTCATGCAAGTCTCTCCAGGCCTCTCTGAAATCATCCTGCTGGTCGTTTCTTATAGAACAATAATATTCCATACCATTCTTATTCCATAACTTATTCAGCCATTCTCCAACTGATGGGCATCCATTCAGTTTCCAATTTCTTGTCATTACACAAAGGGCTGCCACAAAAAATTTTTGCACATGTGGGTCCCTTTCCCTCCTTTAAGATCTCTTTGGAATATAAACCCAATAGAGACATTGCTGGATCAAAGGGTATACACATTTTGATAGCCCTTAGGGCATAGCTCCAAATTTGGGCAAGATTCTTAAATTCTCTTGAGTCCTAGATCCCTTTGAAAATTTTGTTAAGTCTATGGGCCATTCTCTGAATTCTTTGAAATACACAAAATAAAATACATTAAGAAAGGAAAGAAAATTAATTATGTTAGTATTTGGTTATCAAAAATTTTTAAAGAAGCTCATGCCTCTGTGTGCAATTTGAGGCATTTTTTCCACTTTTTTCCAGTTTTTTGTTTAATAACATGGCTAATATGAAAATATATTTTGCATGACTTTACATGTACATTTCTTGCTTTTTTAATGGGTATGGGAAGGGCTGAAGGGAGGAAGAAAATTTGGAATTAAACTTTTTTTAATGAATGTTTAAAAAAAATAATGATATTTTCATGTGATTGTCAAAATAAATCTAAATTTCTATCTTATTAGGATAAAAATTTAGAAAAAAAAAAAGTTAATTAGCCCATGATTAAAAACAGCTGGTTTAAGAGAGTTATGTGATTAGGAGTACCCTAGATACTATGAGGGATACCAGTGGCATATACAAAATATTCCATGCTCTCAAGGAGCTTATAATCTCATTAGGGAAACAAGATACATAAATATAGTTATATTTCATAATGCACAACCCATTTTATGGTGCAATAAACAGAAAGATTGAGAGAGAATTTAATTTGATGTTTCAGCCCTTGCAGAACTCAGCAACGATAAAACTGGGAATTCAATATAATTCAACAAATATGTACTAAACACCCACTGTGTATATAACAATAAGGTTCCAAAAATGAAAAACAATACAGCTCCTGCCCTCAAAAAACTGCCTTTGCTAGGGAAAGTTATGTATAGAGAGGTATAAAATCTTCCCCAACAGAAGCAAAGGGAATCTGCTTTTCTGATTGTGGATCAATTTAAATAACTTCTCTCAGGGACAGCCCCTTCCTAAAATGATATATCTTCTGCCAATGCCTGGGAAATAGGTCTTTTGATAACATCAGTTTCTTTGGTTTTAATTACTTAGTGACTTTCCAGCCCTGAAATGTATTTTGGTCCTCTATTACTGGTGGTGTCATTAGCTTGTTGCCATGTATACTAAGAAATGCCATTAACCTTAGATTCCATCTCCGAAATCTCTTTGTAACTTCCCACCATTGAAATCCATAAATAAATAACCCACTGTGGACCTTCCTTGGGTCTCAAGCCAGTCCATTTACTGCAGAGGAAGAACCAAATTAATAATTGTTACAGATGAGTCTCACTTTAAGAAAACCTGTAATTACCAAAAAGAGAAAGAAGGAAATAGAAAGGAAGGAAGGAAGGAAGATCAATGAATTTAGCTTGGTGGTTTTCATTAGAAAATGAAATTTTTATCCACATCTCTTGACATATAAATCATTACATTATTTGGAGAAATTTTATTTATATGTACTCTTTTTTGGAATCTGGAACATATTTATTAAGAGTAACATGGAAAGAGAACTAGATTTGACATCAGAAGAACTAGGTTCAAATGTCTAATTCTATTACTATCTCTTTGACTCTCCACAAGTTATTTCCTTTCTGTTGACCTCAATTTCCTTTCCTCTAAAATGAGGGGGCTGTACTACATTAAATGTCTTAAGGTCCCTTTCAATTCTAACAATATATGTTTTATGATTCAAAGACCTAGCTTTTAAGTCTTGGCTCTGGTGGTTATTAGCTGCAAGACACTTAAACCTCAGGGGATACGACTTGTACACATCTCAGGATATACAAAATATATACAAAGTAAAACAAGGGTTAGGAACTGAACCTGTAATTTCATTAGAACAGGGAATTCCTCTCCTAGGGCAGGTCAGCACCTTTTGTTATTTATTTTATTTTATTTTATTTTTGGCCTTGAGATTTTTTTTAAGCTTTTTATTTTCAAAACATATGCACAGACAATTTTCAATATTTATCTTTGCAAAACCTTGTGTCCAAAATTTTTTCCCCTCCCTTTCCCCCTCTCCTCCCCTAAGGACAAGCAATCCAACATAAGTTAAACTGTGCAATTCTTCTATAGATATTTCCACAACTATAGTGCTGCACAAGAAAAACCAGATCAAAAAGGGGAAAAAAAATGAAAAAGAAAACAAAATGGAAACAACAACAAAAAAAGTGAAAATACTGTGTAGTGATCCACACATAGTCCCCACGTTTCCTTTTCTGGGTACAGATAGCACTCTTCATCATAAGACCATTAGAATGGTCAGCACCTTTTCTGTAACTACGGGTCTTAAAAAGTTGCTTAGAGCAAGGCTTCTTAAGCTTTTTTTTTTTTACTTGTGACCCCTTTTTGCTGAAGAAACTTACATGACTCTAGGTATATAGGTATATAAAATAGGAATACAAATCAAACATTTACTGATAATGAAACATAAAGAAAATTATTTTAAAACAATTCTTTGGTATACATATAATTTTATCATTTATGAAGAATGAAAATTTGCATACTAATGAGATGAATGTTTTTTATTATTACATAAAGAATTAAATCTTGGTGGAATATTTGATACCTTTTACGGTTGCCAAATATTTTTTAATGCCCACATTCAGTTAAAGAAACTTTGGCATACTCATTTCTCAAACACAGAGGGAAAAGAATCAAATTTATTAAAAATGAGACTCAGGCCCCAATTGATAAATGATCAAAAGATATAATCTGTGCCCAAACAGGTATAAATTCATGCAAATCCTTTGACTTAACAATATCTCTACAAGGCATGAATCCCCAAAGTGATTTTTTAAAAAGAAAGAGGACCTTTTTTTCTCTCTTTTTAAAAAAATTTATTTTTATTTTTTGAAAGCTTTTTATTTTCAAAACATATGCACAGATAATTTTTCATGACCCTTGCATAGCTTTGTTTTCCAAATTTTCCCCTCCTCCCCCCTCCTCTCTCCCCTAAATGACAAGCAATCCAATATATGTTATACATGTTAAAATATATGTTAAATCCAATATATGTAAACATATTTATATAATTATCTTACTGCATAAGAAAAATCAGATCAAAAAGGAAAGAAAATGAGTAAGAAAACAAAATACAAGCAAACTATGATAAAAAGAGTGAAAATGCTATGTTGTGATCCACACTTAGTTCCCACGGACCTCTCTCTGGGAGCAGATGGCTCTCTTCATCATAAGATCACTGGAATGGGCATCAGTGATCTCCTTGTTGGAAAGAATCACATCCATCAGAATTGATTGCTGTTATAAAATTGATGTTGTGTGCAATGATCTGGTTCTGCTCATTTCACTTATCATCAGTTCAGGTAAATCTCTCCAGGCCTCTCTGAAATCATCCTGCTGGTCATTTCTTACAGAACAATAATACTCCATAACATTTATATAACATAATTTATTCAGCCATTCTCCACCTGATGGGCATCCACTCAGTTTCCAGTTTCTTGCCACTACAAAGAGGGCTGCCATAAACATTTTTGTACATGTGGGTCCCTTTCCCTCCTTTAAGATCTCCTTCAGATATAAGCCCAGTAGAAACACTGCTAGGTCAAAGGCATGCACAGTTTGATAACTTTTTGAGCATAGTTCCAGATTGCTCTCCTGAATGGGATCTGTTCACAATTTCACCAACAATGTATTAGTGGGAAAAGGACCTTTTTATACAAAAAATATATATAGTACCTCTTTTTTCAGGGAAAAAAAAGTTTCCCTCCTTTATGATCTCTTTGGGATACAAGCTCAGTAGAAACACTGCTGGATCAAAGGGTAGGCACAGTTTGATAGTCCTTTTGGGCATAGTTCCAAATTGATCTCCAGAATGGTTGGATCTGTTCACAGTTCCACCAACAATATATTAATGTCCCAGTTTTCCCACATCTCCAACATTCATCATTACCTTTTCTTGTCATCTTAGTTTAGTGATGATACCTTAGAGTTTTTTTTTTTTAATTTTCATTTCTCTGATCAATAATGATTTAGAGCACCTTTTCATATAACTAGAAGTGGTTTCAATTTCTTCATCTGAAAATTGTCAGTTCATATCTTTTGACCATTTATGAATTGGAGAATGGCTTGAATTCTTATAAATTTGTGTCAATTTTCTATATATTTTAGAAATGAGGCCTTTGTCAGAACCCTTGAATGTAAAATTGTCCCCCCAGTTAATTGCTTCCCTTGTAATGTCTGCATTGGTTTTGTTTGTATAAAAACTTTTTAACTTAATATAATCAAAATTATCAATTTTGTATTCAATAATGTATTCTAGTTCTTCTTTGGCCACAAATTCCTTCCTTCTACAATTCTGGCTTTTAATCCAGTCTGCTCTCCATTTCCATTTTATGGGAGAGTTCATCCTATTCATATTCAGTTCTCTTTCTCCATAAAAGCTATCTATAGTTAGAGTTCGTTTTTCTTTTTCGCTCATTTTTTTTTTTTTTAATTCAAGTCTCTTCTGAGGGCAAAGGGGAGATTTTCCCAAACTTTCTCTACAAGTGACAGAAGCTTTATGCTGTCCAGAACCAGGACTGCTAACTGACTTCTGGTGCTGGGTGGGCATGGCCAAATCCCTTTCTAAGATTATTCTGGGATTCAAAGGCTCACTATTTGCCTTTTGTATTTGTGTTGGATTTCTCACAGCTAATCTGCTGATCCATTGGCTTCTAACCAGGACAGAGTAGCTAATGATGCTGTATCTTGGCTAAGAGCTTCCCAGTAGATTTCCACTACACTTGGGTCCCTATCTCAATCTACATTTGGCCACCTCCCCCATGCTTAATTGAAATAGACTTTTTCTGAAGTTCTTCTAAAATATCTTCTGCTATAAATTTGTTACACTCCAAATATTTGTGGGTTCTGTCATTCCAAAACCAGTTCAAAGGCTTGATTTGGTGTTGATCTGAGGAACACCAGGAACAGCTCAATTAAAGATCTGTCTACTCTCTGCCATCTTGACTCTGCCCCCGGGTGGTATATGATTATGATGGAATATTATTGTTGTATGGGAATGATGAGCAGAATGCTCTCAGGAAAACCTTGAAAAGTCTTCCACGAGCTCAAGCAAAGTAAAATGCACTACATACAAAGTAATAGCAATGTTGTGGGATGATCAGAAATGAATAACTTTGCAGCAGTGCAGTGATCCACAACTATTCCAAAGGACTTATGATAAAAAATCCTATCCATACCCAGAGAAAGAACTGATTGTGACCGAATACAGATTGAAGCATACTCTGTGTGTGTGTGTGTGTGAGTGTATTTCTGTCTCTGTCTCTGTATCTCTCTTATTTTATGTTTCTTGAAGGCTGTTGGGGGGGGGGGGCATAGGCGTTCTATGTTTTTTTTTCACACGCAACTTTTATGGAAATGTTTTGCATAACCATTGAAAGTTGCAGAACAGGAGAGTAGCATGATTAGACTAGTACTTTAAGAAATAGAACAAGCTATTAATCAACTCCCTAAGAAAAAAATCGCCAGGGCCAGATGGATTTACATGTGAATTCTACCAAACATTCAAAGAACAATTAATTCCAACACTATATAAACTATTTCAAAAAATAGGGGAAGAAGGTGTACTACCAAATTCCTTCTATGATATGTCTGAACAAATTATGGTTTATTAATCTGATTACATGCTAAATATTTACTATAAGAAATAAATGGACAGTTTCTTTCTTTTTTTTTATTAAAGCTTTTTATTTGCAAAACATATGCATAGGTAATTTTTCAACATTGACCCTTGCAAAACTTTCTGTTACAAATTTTTCCCTCCTACTCCCCACCCCCTCCCCTAGATGGCAGGAAGTCTAATACATGTTAATTATGTTAAAATATTTAACAGATCGAATATGTGTATATATATTTATACAGTTATCTTGCTGTACAGGAGAAAAAAAAAAAAACCTGAGAAGGAAAACATAATGTAAGCAAACATCAATAGAGAGTGTGAAAATGATATGTTATGGTCCAGACTCAGATCCCACAGGCCTCTCCCTGAGTGTATATGGCTTTCTTCATCACTCAACAACTGGAACTGATTTGAAGCATTTCATTATTGAAGAGAACCATGTCCTTCAGAATTGATCATCATATAGTTTTGTTGTTGCTGTGTATTTTGATCTCCTGATTCTGCTCATTTCACTCAGCATCAGTTCATGCAAGTCTCTCCAGGCCTCTCTGAAAACATCCTGCTGGTCATTTCTTACAGAACAATAATACTCCATAACATTCATATACCATAATTTGTTCAGCCACTCTCCAATTGATGGGTATCCATTCAGTTTTCAGTTTCTAGCCACTACAAAAAGGGCTGACACAAACATTCTTGCACATGTGGGGCCCGTTCCTTCCTTTAAGATCTCTTTGGGATATAACAGTAGAAACACTGCTGGGTCAAAGAGTATGCACAGTTTGATAACTTTTTGAGTATAGTTCCAAATTGCTCTCCAGAATGGTTAGATCTGTTCACAACTCCACCAACAATGTATCAGTGTCCCAGTTTTCCCACATCCCCTTCAACATTTGTCATTATCTTTTACAGTCATCTTAGCCAATCTGAGAAGTATTCAGTGGTATCTCAGAGTTGTCTTAATTTGCATTTCTCTGATCAATAGTGATTTGGAACACTTTTTCATATGACTAGAAAGTTTTAATTTCATCATCTGAAAATTGTCTGCTCATATTCTTTGACCATTTATCGATTGGAGAGTGGCTTGAATTCTTATTAATATGAGACAATTCTCTATACATTTTAGAAATGAGGCCTTTATCAGAACCTTTAAATGTAAAGATGATTTTCCAATTTATTGCTTCCTTCCTAATCTTGTCTGCATTAGTTTTGTTTGTACAAAAACTTTTTAACTTAATATAATCAAAATTATCTATCTGTCTGGTTAAACAGATGATTTCAAAGAAACCTGTAAAGATTTATCTGAATTCATTCAGAGAGAAGCAAGCAGAACCAGGAGGACAATTTATACTCAACATCAATATTGTAAGAATGAACAGTTTTAAAAGATTTAAAAACTCTTATCAACACAATGATTAACCATGATGCCAGAGAATCTATAATGAAGAATGTAGCCTGTCTTTTAACAGAGAAGTGATATATCAATATGCAAAATAAGACACATACTTTTAGGTTTTAAATGTATCTAATGTGGGAATTTGTTTTGTTTGGTTCTGTGTACTTCTTACAAAGATTTTGTATTTCTTTTTTTTCCCCAGGGAGAGATGAGGGGGGAGAGAGAAAAATAAATAAATGCTTGATAATTGGGAAATTAAAGAATAGACAGAACCCATGTTACTATTCAGTTCAACATCTGTTTAGTTAGTCATTGCTGATTTATGTTAAAATCTGTTATATATTGTACAAAATTTAAAATGAAACTCATTTTTCATTGATTTATTTTTTAAAGAAAAAAAAAGAATAGAGTCTGAATCTTAAATCTTAAAAGAATACACTTCCTGTACTGATCTGTCCCTTGACATATGGGTCCAGAAAAGAGGGACCCCTTAATGAGAAAGAATAAGTACATTGCCCCAACCATATGGGCACAGGAGTTGTTCCAAATGGGAGCTGATTTTATAATAAGAAGTATAAAAGACAATAGCTTGAGAATCTATTGCACTGACTCCCTAGAATTGTTTCAAAAACACATTTTTTGTGTGTTTGTGGATTTGTTTGGAAGTCCCAGGATATGGTTGGTCATTACCTCCTTCCCTTGTTTGGGATAAATTTACTTTTATGAGGGAACGAGAAATATTAATGCCAAGGGCCATACATACTACAGGGCCTGATCCAAAAACGTTACCCTTAAAAGCTGGTCAGTTTGTTTTATTGGGTAGAAAAGTAAGTGTGCTTACATTGTCCAAAATCACACAGCAAACGAGACTCGAACACAGGTCTTAACTTCCAGGTCAATGATCCTTTTAGTACAAGCTAACAGGACTCAGAACGTAGACAATTTATTGTTCAAACCACAACAACAACAAAGCAAGTGCAGGATCTCAAGCCTCAGACTTCTAAGAAGCCTAATTCTTTCAGCTAAAAGTACTCTCCCTGACCACACTGTTCTCCCTCCTCCTCAGGAAACTCCCTTGGTTTTCTTTTACCTTCAGGATCTGATATGAACTCCTCTACCTATTCCTGCAGCTTGATTATACATTACTCCTTTCTGGGCCTCATCAGGTCCAGCCACACTGTCCTTACTGTTTCTTAAACTCAGCTCTCTATTTCTCACGTCTGCCAGTAAGACTGCCTCCCTCCTTACCTCTACCTCTTAGAATACCTGGTTTCCTTTCTGTCTCCACCCAAGGGCCATCTTCTTCGTGAAGCTCCTACTAATCCTCCCAGTTGTCATTGATTCTCCCCAAATCTCTTGTATCTGTTTTATATATATCCACATATATTATAAGGGACAGCCATCTGGAACCATGTAGAGTAATTCCAGGCCTAAGGTCAGGAAACTCATCTTCCTGAATCCTAGTTTAACCTCAGACACCTATTGTGTGATCCTAGGCAAGTCACTTTACCCTGTCTGCCTCAGTTTCCTCATCTGTAAAATGAGTGTTTTTACCAAGAAAATTCCAAAGGGTGTTTCCAAGAGACATACATTTCTGCAATGACTGAACAACAACTTATATTATGGACGTGTCATCTCTCTCCCCCTACCCCCAGACTGAAACTTTTTAAGAACTCTTTTCATTTTTGTCTTTTATCCCTAGAACCTGGCACAGTACTTAACACATAGTGGAAGCTTTGAAAATGTTTGTTGTATGACTGATCAGATCCTTTTTGTATATATCATAGCAGTAATTAGAACCCATACTTTTCTTGTAGTTTAAAGTTCACAAAGCACTTTCAATCTGGTAATGATAGTGTAAATTTTACTGGGAAGCTGAATAAATGCTCATTACATTTATTTATTTGTTTATTTATTCATTCATTCATTCATTTATTTGCTGAGGCAATTGGGGTTAAGTGACTTGCCCAATATCACACAGCTAGAAAGTGTTATGTGTCTAAGGTCAGATTTGAACTCAGGTCCTCCTGACTTCAGAGCTGGTGCTCCATCCACTACACCAACTAGCTGCCCCTTTTTCATTGCATTTAATAGAATCTGTACCCAATATTTGGCTCACCTTCAATGCCCTGAAAGAAAATGTGGTAATAATCAGAAAAAAAGAGACAAATTATTGTAAACTTTTCAGAAAATAATGTGAAAAACAGAAGTCACAAAATTGATCAAACCCTTTGATTTAAAGATCATAACACTGCTAAAGTTTAATTTTAAAAATATTAATAGCTGGGACACTGATGCATCGTTGGTGGAGCTGTGAACGGATACAGCCATTCTGGAGAACAATTTGGAGCTATGCTCAAAAAGTTATCAAACTGTGCATACCCTTTGACCCAGCAGCATTTCTATTGGGCTTATATCCCAAAGAAATCATAAAAGAAGGAAAGGGCCCCACATGTGCAAGAATGTTTGTGGCAGCCCTTTTTGTAGTGGCTAGAAACTGGAAATTGAATAGATGTCCATTAATTGGAGAGTGGCTGAATAAATTATGGTATATGAATATTATGGAATATTATTGTTCTGTAAGAAATGACCAACAAGACGATTTCAGAGAGGCCTGGAGAGACTTACATGAACTGATGCTGAGTGAAATGAGCAGAACCAGGAGATCATTATACACGGCAACAACAGTACTATATGATGGTCAATTCTGATGGACATGGCTCTCTGCAAAAATGAAATGTTTCAAACCACCTCCAACTGTTCACTGAAGAAAGCCATATACACCCAGAGAGAGGGATATGAAATGCGGACCACAACATTACATTCTCATACTCCTTGATTGATGTTTGCTTACATTGTGTTTCCTTTATCTGATATATCTTTTGTGTAGATAAGATCTTTCTTGCACTGTAAGGCCCAGAAGCCTGTAGCCAGCAGGAACGCAAGTGACCATCTGGGGGCCAAATGGCTGAGCACAGGTGTGGCATTACACAGCTGATATGGCAGTGCTGATGCAGCAAAACACCAAGGACCGAGGACCATAGAGCCTAAGTCACGTGGTAGATGTTTTGCATATTGCACGTGATCTGCAGGCACCTGCCCACGGCTCGGCTCCTGGGCCAGCGCCCTATCAGAAGAGGCCAGCTCAGACTGAAGACCTTCGGGGTGGGACACGATTGGTTCGCTGTGGCATGGGCGGGGAAGGAGGAGAAGGGTATAAAAGGAGACTGCAGCCATAGAGACCTTGATTACTATTAGCACAGCTTTATAGACTATGTAAGTGTAACACATAATAAAGTAAGATAAGCATATCCCTGTGTCCTGTGGTGACTGTGAAGTTTCTCCCAGTGGAGGCTGGGAGCCGGAGACGTCCGAGGACCTATTAGAGGTAAAGTTTATCCTACTCTTTAGCTTAATTGTAACATTGGTCGTTACATTGCACAACAATGATAAGTTTGGAAATATGTATACATATATTCGATTTGCCAATATTTTAACATAATTAACATGTAATTGTTATCCTGCCATCTAGGGGAGGGGTGGGGAGTTGGGGGGAAAAAATTGTAACAGAAAGCTAGGATGTAAATATACAACTAAGTCCTTTAGCCTCATTTAGATCAGAATTTTGCCCAGGGAAGAGAATACCACTCCATTCTTTCTATTACCCCCCCAAAAAGAGACTTTTAAGATGGAGCAGGGCCATCTGGTCCTTAGTCAATTGTTAGTTAGGCCTTGTGCTACAGCTGCTGAGTCTATTGCCTGTGGAGATAATTTCGCCCCTGGACACATGATCTAGGACAAGTTCCAGAGAATTGTGGTGGTCACTGGGGGATATCTAGAGCATAGAGAAAGTGCAAAGTGTTAGGGATGTGGGACTGGCACCCTGAGCCCAGCCTGGAAGAAGATTGACAGCTGCTGGAAAATCCCAACCTCAGTAAGATCCTACTGAGAGACTAATACCAACCTCAGCTTGTTGTTCTTTGTTTTTCCAGTTGTTGCAGAGCTAATATTTCCAGGGAAGAAAGACTTCCTACTAAAATAATTTTGGAATATATTTACCATGAGCTCACAGTAGGCTGAACATTTTCTGATGAGCAGCATGTACTGGGGTCTTTGAGAAAGCTCACACATGTGTGCTGAATATTCTTTCAGGAAGCCACTTAGCTAATAGCTTGAGGGTAGTGCTATTTGATGGGCAAATTACATACTAAGCTAACTTGCTTTTCTGTAGGTTGCAGAAAACAGGGAATCGAGCCAGGTGTGGGTTGTTATTGCTTCTGTGTCACCACCAACTGTTTCCCCTAGCCCACATTGACTATTACATGGGAAGAGTGGATGAAGTCAGAGTACAGAGAGCCACCCAAAAGAGCAATGTTCATAATGACAACAATATAATTGAAGTCAAAGTGGAGAGGCAACAAAATTGGTCACACAAAACACACAACATTGTCAAAGTTAAAAAATGCATTCTTCCTTTTTTGTTAATAATTGGCAGACCAACACTTTTTCAGAGAATTTATTTTGTAAGAGAGTTTTCTTTCGGTATCAATTGTGCCAAAAGTAAAATGTATCAGTACACTAAAATTTGAATTTAAAAATAGATATAATGATTAGAAAAAGACCTATCTTTACAAAAATACCCCTACTGCTTTATTGCAAAACTAACAGATTGGTTTTGAAACAGTCTACATGGCCAACAATTAAGTGAATAAATACTGATGTGTTTTTTGGATCATAGAATTAGATCTGGAAGGGACCTTGAATGCCATCAATACTAATCAGTGTTTGAGCTCAGGTCTTCCTGATGCAAAACATCACCCTTTGTCGATTCTATTACCTAGTTGCCAGATTATAATAACGTAGCACTGGCTAAATTAAAAAACAAAACAAAACAAAACAAAAACAAGAAAAACATTTTTTTAATTAAAAAGAATAAAAATATTTTTAAAAGTGAGGAATGCAAGAAAATGAGGAAAAACTTCTTGGAAGTAATGAAAAATGAAAGCAGCATCACACACATTGACTATAATGAATATGTGGTTGTGCAACTCTTGTAATAGAGATTTATTTATGATATACAGACTCTGGATATACTTTAAGGGACTTTTATTTCTCTGGTTCCATGTTCCCATGAAGATCAATTGTGAACTTCAACATTTGCCTTACTCCCTTACCCCTAACTCTCTTTTATAAGCATAGAGTCTTACAGGGCTCAATAAATGTATTTAAGGCTTAAGGAAAGCAAATTGGATTCATATCATGCTATAACAATAATTAGCAAGCAATCTTTCCACCAGAGAATCAGAGTGACTTATACTACTGCTCCAATGGTGCTCCACTGTGTGTGGGAGCATGTATGGGGATGTAGGGGAAGGAGAAAGGAGGTGTTCCTCAAAATTGATGCTCTGCTCCCCAGCTCCTTTGGCTATCTGGACATTGCCACTTTTTCTGTGGCTTTCAGCAGATGCTCCCTTCCCAGCCTCCTCTGACCATTCTAGTGAGCAACTTTTCCTTCTTTCAGCTTTGTTCAGTATGTACTCTCTCTCCTTTTCCCTTACTATTAACTGCCTTTCCTCTTGTATTCCTTAGCTTCAAAGTGAATGTGGTTCTTCCCTGGTAGTTCATTCTCCCTCCCTAGGATCTCCTTCCATTCTCTGGCACTCATAGACTGAGTTACTCTTAAAGGACACTCCATCCCTGACCATCCTTTCCTTATTATATACCAGGAGCCTTATCAACCCAGATTTTCAAATCTACATTTTCTGTCCCACACTGTCTGCTGATCTCCAGTCTTATATTTCCAACTTCCTTTCAAACATCTCAAGATGGATATCCATTAGACATCTTAAATTCAAAATGTCCAAAACAGAATCCATTTTCTTTTCCCCCAACCGACTCCCCCACCCCTTCCTTAATATTATAGAAAATAAGGTCATCCTCTTAGTCCCTCAGACTCAGCCTGAGCCATTCTGCATCGAACACTTTCTCTCACTTATCCAAGCTGTGACCAAGACCTGCGGAGTTCACCTTTTCCACACCTCTCAAATATGCCTTCTTCTCTTCTCTAACTTTGCTACTGCACTAATACAGGTCCTCATCACTTCATGCCTTGAGTCTCTTGCCATTCCCATCCATTCTCTGTTCAGCCACTTAAGTGATTTTTCTAAAACAATATCCGATCATGTCACACCCCCTCCACACATTCAATAAACTGCAGGAATAAATATAAAATTCTCTATCTGGGATTTAAAGCCCCTCATGCCCTGACCCCCTCCTATCTTTATAGTCTTCTAGGACATTCTCTTCAATCTAATGACACTGGCCTCCTGGCTGTTCCATAAACAAGACACTCCATCTCTTGTCTATGGGCATTTTCTTTGGCTGTCCCTCATGCCTGAAACTGTTTTGCTTCTCTGCTTTAACTACTTATTTTCCTGGCTTCCTTTAAGTCTCACCTAACAGCCTATTTTCTACAGGAAGCCTTTTCTAACCCCTCTTATTTCCATTTCTCCCCTCTTTTAATTATTTTATTTTATTTTTTCATTTATTTTATTCATAACTTGCTTTGTATACACACACACACACACACACATATATATTATATATATATATATATATATATTTGTCTATATGTTGTCACCCCCACTAGATTGTATGCTCCTTGAGGGCAGAAATGTTCTTTTTTCCTCTTTTGGTATCCTCAGTGTATAGTACAATGTCCAGTACATGTCAGGCACTTAATTAATGTTTATTGCTTGACTGATTCTAGCAAATATCTCCCAATTACTAGTTTGGTTTCCTTTTTTTCTCCAGTACTTGGTTCACAAAATTCTTCTTCAATCCAAGTCCTATCCTTATACTAGAAGACTTCAAAATACATGTTGATGTTCCCTTTAACATCCGGGCTTCCTAATTCAATCTCTTTAGCTCCTATGAACAATAGTTTTATTCTACCTCAGGCCCACACCAGGAACAGTCATAGCCTAGCTCTCACCATCACACAGGCATGTTCCCCTTGCATAATCAAAAATTCTGAAATTCTCTCTAACCAAAACTTCCCATGATTCCCCTTTTCCTCTGCCTTATTCTTCTTAACCTACTCTTCATCCTTATATGACCTCTGGCTTCACTTTGCTCTCTTCTGAATCTCAGTCATATAATTAACTCAATCAACTGTGCCATCCTCCACTCTTGAAATGTCTCTGACTCCTGATTTCTTGATACTCATGTTTTTCCATAGCCCAATCCTGTGTCCTCTATTATTCTTGTGAGTTAATCAATTCAAGTATTAAAAGGAAGTCCAAACCCTTAGAGCAGAACCACCAAGTTGGAAGACTATATGTTCCTCTAGGATGAAAGTGGTACACATATGAATGTTAAACAAACTCAAGTTCATTTAGAGTATAAATATTAAGTACTGAATATAATATATATAAGAATATAAAGTACTGAACTTGGAATTATAGAAACCTGAATTCAGATCCTGACTGAGATACTTATTAGCTAGGTGACCATGAATAAACCACTTTAACTTTTTTCAGAACTCAGTTTCCTAATTTGTAAAATGAGGTAGGTTACATTCAGTGGCCTCTGAGGTTCCTTTTGACTTTATCATCCTGTTTCTGTCAAACATATTACTAACCTTTTCTCAGCAATGTGGCACTCCAAGACAATTCCAATACACTTAGGATGGAAAATGTCATCCACCTCCAGAGGGAGAATTATGGAGACTGAATGTGGATCCTTAAAGCATAGTATTTTCAACTTTTTGTTTGTTTGCATTTTCTTTCTTAGGGCTTTTCCTTTTTGTTTTAATTTTTCTTTCACAACATGACAAATAGGGAAATATGTTTAAAATGACTGTACATATATAACCTATATCAGATTGCTTGCTGTCCTGGGGAGGGGGGAATGAAGAAAGAGAGGAAATAAAATGTGAAACTCAAAATCTTACAAAAATGAATGCTGAGAGGCAGCTAAGTGGCGAAGTGGATGGAGCACCAGACCTGAAGTCAGGATGATCTGAGTTCAAATCTGGCCTAGACACTTAACACTTCCTAGCGGTATGACCCTGGGCAAGTCACTTAACCCTAACTGCCTCAGCAAAAAAAAAAAAAAAGAATGCTGAAAACTATCTCTACTTATAATTGAAAAAATAAAAATACTATTGAAAGAAAAAAAAAGTGTATTATCAACCTTCTAGTCACCAGATCCACAACATTGGAATAATCTTCAACTCTTCATTCTCCCTCAGTCATCATTTTTAATTGGTCCTATAGATTCTACCTTCACAACATTTTTCAAATCTGACCAACTCTAGTGTAGGCCCTTATCACTTTTCATATAGATTATTTTTATATTCTCCTAATTGGTCTCCCTTGTACAAATACGTGGCACAGTGGGTAGAATGCCAGGCCTGAAGTCAGGAATACTTATTTCCTGAATTCAAGTCTGGCCTTAGATACTTACTAATTATGTCACCCTGGGGAAGCCACTTAGCTTGTTGGGCTTTTTTAAAAATAGTATTTTATTTTTCTAAATACATGTAAAGATAGTTTTTAACATTCACCTTTGCAAAACTTTGTTCAAAACTGTGTTCAAATTTTTCTTCCTCTCTCCCTACTTCTCCCCACCATAAGATAGCAAGCAATCTAATACAGGTTAAACATATTACATTCATTTGTATAAGATTTTGAGTTCTAAATTGTTCTCCCCTCTTCCAAAAATGGTAGGAAGTTTGATTATACATGTGATATACTATCATGTAAATCATATTTCATAATAGTCACACTTGTAAAAGAAGAAACAGATCAGGGGGAGGGGGATCACACAAAAAAAGATTAAAATAAGTGAAGAAATATGCTTTGATTTGCCTTCTTAGTCCATAAGTTCTGTATGTGGATATGGATACCATTTTCCTTTTTGAGTCCTTTGTATTTGTCTTGGATCATTATTGCATCATTCATAACTGCCCGTAACACAATGTTGCTGGTACAATGTTTTCCTGGTTCTGTTCATTTCACTTTGCATCAGTTCATAAAAATTGTTCCCATATTTTACCACCACAAAAAAAGGCTGCTATAAGTATTTTTACACATGTAGGTTTTTTCCCCTTTTTGATGATCTCTTTGGGATACAGACCTAGTAGTGATATTGCTGGATCAAAGAGTATGCACAGTTTTGTAACCCTTTGGAAATAGTTTCAAAATGCTCTCCAGAGTGGCTGGATCAGTTCATAATTCTACCATTAGTGTCCCAGGGAATTAGTGCCCCAATTTTTTCCACAGACTCTCCAACATTTATCACATTCCTTTTTTGTCATATGAGTCCATCTGATAGGTGTAAGGTATTATGTCAGAGTTGTTTTAATTTGCATTTCTCTAATTAGAAATTATTTAGGTCATCTCTTCATAAGCTTATAGAGAGCTTTGATGTCTTCATTTGAAAACTGCTTGTTCATATCCTTTGACTATTTATCATTTGGGAAATGGCTTTTATCCTTATAAATTTGACTCAATTCTCTATATATTTGAGAAATTAAGCTTTTATCAGAGATACTTGCTGTAAAGATTGCTTCCCTCTGATTTCTTTCCTTCTAATCTAATCTTGGTTGCATTGCTTTTCTTTTTGTACAAAAGCTTTTTCATTTAATGTAATCAAAATTATCTATTTTGCACTTCATATTGTTCTCTATTTCTTGTTTGATAATGAATTCTTCCCCTCTCCATAGATCAAAATGGGGGGACTATTCCTTGCTCTTCTAATTTGATAATGGTAAAATCCTTTAAGTCTAAATCATGTGACCATTTTGACTGTATCTTGGTACATGACGTGAGATGTACCTAGTTTGAGTCCTATTGTTTTCCAGTTTTCCCAGTAATTTTTGTCAAATAGTGAATTCTTATTCAAAAGCTGGGGCCTTGAGGTTTATTAAAAACTAGGTTATC
Organism: Myrmecobius fasciatus; assembly: GCA_023553655.1. NCBI lineage: Eukaryota > Metazoa > Chordata > Mammalia > Dasyuromorphia > Myrmecobiidae > Myrmecobius > Myrmecobius fasciatus. Next base: position 473,729 of record JAJPUD010000206.1, on the reverse strand, counting down.
ATGGTCATTAATTGTCTCTTGTTTACCAAAAGTCTATACCACTTGGTACATATATTTTTAATATTGATACTATTTTACTGTCTATGGTACATTTTTAAAAAATTATTCTTTATTAAAGATTATTTACAAAACACAACATATGCATAGGTAATTTGTCAACATTGACCCTTGCAAAATTTTCTGTTCCAAATTTTCAAATTTTTCCCTCCTTTCCCCCATCCCTTTCCCTAGATGGCAGGTAGTCCCACTACATGTTAAATATGTTACAATATATGTTAAATCCAATATATGTATAAATAGTTATACAGTTATCTTGTTGCACAAGAATAATTGGCTCAAGAAGGGGGAAAAAATGAGAAAGAAAACATAATGCAAGCAAACATCAACAGAAAGTATGAAAATGTTATGTTGTGGTCCACATTCATATGCCTCTCTCTGGGTGCATATGGCTTTCTTCATCATTTAACAATTGGAACTGGTTTGAAACATCTCATTGTTGAAGAGCGTCATGTCCCTCAGAATTGATTATCATATAGTCTTGTTGCCGTGTACAATAATCTCCTAGTTAAGTTCATTTCACTTAGCATCAGTTCATGCAAGTCTCTCCAGGCCTCTCTGAAATCATCTTATTGGTCATTTCTTACAGAACAATAATATTCCATGACATCCATATATCATAATTTATTTAGCCATTCTCCAATTGATGGGCATCCATTCAGCTTCCAGTTTCTAGCCACTACAAAAAGGGCTGCCACAAACATTCTTGCACAGGTGGGTCCCTTTCCCTCCTTTAAAATCTCTTTGGGATATAGGCCCAATAGAAACACTGCTGGGTCAAAGGGTATGCACAGTTTGATAACTTTTTGAGCATAGCTCCAAATTGCTCTCCAGAATGGTTGGATCCGTTCACAGTTCCACCAACAATGTATCAGTGTCCCAGTTTTCTCACACCCTCTCCAACATTGGTCATTATCTTAATTTGTATTTCTCTGATCAATAGTTATTTGGAGCACCTTTTCATTTGACTAGAAACAATTTTAATTTCACCTGAAAATTGTCTGTTCATATCCTTTGACTATTTATCAATTGGAGAATGGCTTGAATTCTTATAAATTTGAGTCAATTCTCTATATATTTTAGAAATGAGGCCTTTATCAGAACTCTTAAATGTAAAAATGATTTTCCAATTTATTGCTTCCCTTCTGATCTTGTCTGAATTAGTTTCGTTTGTATAAAAACTTTTAAACTTAATATAATCAAAACTATTTATCTGGTGTTCAATTATAAGTTCCCGTTCTTTGGACACAAATTCCTTCTATGGTACCTTTTAACAAAATGTAGTTTCCTTCCTTTTTATATCCTCCTTCCTTTTAATTAGGTCTATTTTTGCTTTTACTTAGTCTGAGATCAGGATTGCTACTCCTGCTTTTTTTTTTTTGCTTTTTTTTAATTTCAGGGGTTGATCCTGATTTAACCCCCTTACCTTTACTCTGTTTCATGTAAACAACTTATTCTAAGTTTCTGGGTTTTGATCCACTCTCCTATCCACTTCCTTTTATGGGGAAAGTTCATCCTATTCACATTCACAATTATAATTATTACCTGTGTATTTTCTGCTAACCTATTCTTTCTATTGTTTGTCCTTTTTCTTCTTTCACTCTCCCTCCTTATTAATATTTTCCTTTTTTTCTACCACCTCCTCTGATTTTCTCTCCTTTTTGTCAGTCCCCACCTCCACTCCCCTTTACTTAATCTCCTCCCCTCCTACTTCCCTTCAGGTAATAAAGATTTCTATGTTCAACTAAATGTGTGTATTATTCCCTCTTTGAGCTAATACTGATGAGAGTAAGGTTCAAGCAATGCTCATCATCCACCCTCTCATTTTCGCCTCCACTATAATAAGATTTTTTTGTGCCTCTTCATGTGAAATAATTGCACCTATATACATCTCCCTTTCTTCTGCATTCAGTGTACTTATCTTTGTAATCCCATAATTATTTTTATGGCATTCCCTTAAAATCACCTTATACTCATATCCTCTGTTTATCTATATTTCTTTTAGTTGTACTATTAGTGATATTAAGATTATAAGTATCATCTTCCTATATAGTAATGTAAACAGTTTAGCTCTATTGAATCCCTTTACCCTTTTTACATGTTCTTATTTCTCTTGGGTGTTGATATTGGAGGTCAAATTTTAGGTTTATTTCTGGTCTTCTCCTTATGAAAGCTTAAAATCCTTCTATTTAATTGAATGACCATTTTTTCCCTTGATGTATTATGCTTAATTTTGCTAAAGTAATGATCCTTGGTTGCAGTCCTAATTCTATTTTTTTTTTTGGTGTTTCAATTGGGGTTAAGTGACTTGCCCAGTGTTACACAGCTAGGGAATATTAAGTGTCTGAAGCCAGATTTGAACTCAGATCCTCCTGACTTCAGGGATGGTGCTCTATCCACTGTGTATCTAACTGCCCCTGCAGTCTTAATTCCTTTGCCTTTTGGGATATCAAGTTTCATGACCTCTGATCCTTTAATGTTGCAACTGCCAAGTCTTGTGTAATTCTGATTGTGACTCTCCAGTTTCTGAACAACTGTAGTATTTTTTTCCCCTCAACTTGATAGTTCTAAAATTTGGCTATAATGTTCCTTGCAGTTTTTATTTTGGAATCTCTTTCCTAAGGTGACTGATGAATTTTTTTAATGCCTATTTTACTCTCTGGTTCCAGGACATCAGGGAAGTTTTTCTTAATAATTTCGTGAAAGATACTGTACTTTTGAATATGCTTTCATATAGTACAATGATTTTAATTTTTTCTTTCCTATATCTATTTTCCATGTCAGTTGTTTTTACTATAGGTATTTTACATTCTATTTTTTCATTCTTTTGAATATGTTTTATTGCTTCTTGATATCTCATAAAGTCATTATTCCACTTGCCCAATTCTAACTTTTAAGGTGTTGTTTTCCACAATGAGCTTTTGTACTTTCTTTTCTATTTGGTCACTTATACTCTTTAAAAAGTTGTTTTCTCCAAGGTAATACCAATAGATTTTGGATAGAAAATTCCATCTACATCCAGAAAAGAATTATGGAGATTGAATGTAAATCTGCACAGGCTATATTCACATGTTTTTTCCCTTTTGTTCTGATTTTACTTTCCTAGCATGATTCATAAAGTAATGTGTATTAAAAACAAATAAATAAGGAATTGTTTTCTTCAGTGGATTGTTATATATTTCCTTTTCCATTTGGCCAATTCTACTTTTTATGCTGTTTTCTAAATTGTTGACTTGTTTTTCATAATATTTTAATATCATTCTTATTTCTTTCCCCAGTTTTTCTTCTATCTTCCTTGCATTTTTTTTAAGCTCCTTTTTGAGCTCTTCTATGAGTGCTTTCTGGGCTTCAGACCACTTTCCATTTTTCTTTGGGGTTTTGCCCATACGTGTTTTGATATTGCTATCTTCTTCTCAGTTTGTGTCTTAGTCTTCCCTGTCACTATAATAACCTCCTATGGTCAAATTCTTTTTTTTTTTTTTTAATTTGCTTTTTGGGGAAGGGAAGGTGCCTTTCCTTTTTTTAAATTTGAGCTCCGATGAAGAAATTAAAGCCATTTCCAGTAATATGAAAAAATACTCTAAATCACTATTGATTAGAGAAATGCAAATGAAGACAACTCTGAGATACCACTTCACACTTCTCAGATTGGCTAAAATGACAGGAAAAGATTATGATAAATGTTGAATGGATGTGGGAAAATTGGGACAAATTCATTGTTGGTGGAGATGTGAAATGATCCAACCATTCTGGAAAGCAATTTGGGACTATGTCCAAAGTGTGCATACCCTTTGATACATTTACTGGGTCTGTATCCCAAAGAGATCATGAAAGAGGGAAAAAGACTCTTTCCTGCCTTCTCCCTTTCTCCCTTCCTCCTTTCCTTCTTTCCTACCTTTCTTTTCTTCCTCCTTTCTTTTTTCCCTCCCTCCCTTCTCCTCTTTTTCTCCCTTCCTTCTTTTCTCTTTCTGTCTTCCTTTCCT
>JAJPUD010000206.1:459065-469679 GCA_023553655.1 Myrmecobius fasciatus | reverse complement strand
CCTTCCTTCCTTCCTTCCTTCCTTCCTTCCTTCCTTCCTTCCTTCCTTCTTTCCTTCCTTCCTTCTTTCCTTCCTTCCTTCTTTCCTTCCTACATTTCTATCTTCCTGCCTTCTCCTCTGCCCTCCCCTCCCTCCACATAGAATATCATACTCAGACCTACAGATGCTCTTAAAAACATTTTTTTTCCATTTTACACCTCTGAACTCTCCCAAGATATCTTGGGGTTTACTGAATACTCTTCTTTCTGAAGGACCAAACCTTAAACCAAAACCAATCTGATTCTAATTGGCCATCAATAAATCCTAGGCTAAGGCTTGGTCATTGTTTGGGTCCTAATTGACTCAGATTGAATGTAAACAGTAGTCATTTCTGCTTTGGTTAGAAACCCTGTAGGTCTTCCCCTCCTAGATTAATTCATTCATTATTTATTTAGATTTTTTTGGACTGAAAGATGAGAATCTTTGCCTCAATTGCTACCTAACCTTAATTACTGAATGGAAGCAGCCTCAATCAAACTAAGACCAATTGAAGACAACTTAAAAAGGACAATCTCCCATTTCATCCAGAGCCATCTCCAATCGTTCTGTTCTGTATCAAGCCACTGGACCCAGATGGCTCTAGAGGGGAAAGTGAGGCAGAGTGACCTTGCACATCCTTCTTCACTTAAATCCAATTTATTTGCAAGTCATGGCATCATCTTCATAATGTCATGGTCCTCCAGGAGAACAAAGGACAAAACAACATTTGCAGCTGGTCTACCCAGAACATTGCTGCCTGGGTGACTGGAATTGGGATTGAAAATATTTAAGGCTCCCATTTCCCTTTGAAAATTCTACTTGGTTCAAGTCTATAAGGGTTTTCTCATTTTCCTTTGGTAAGATAGGGTGAGTCTTCCATAAAGATAAGATACTGTGAACCTTAGGAATCAAGCTGGCTGTCCTACTAGTATCCTGGGATAATAGGCCTTAAGGAAGAATTAGGATCAAAACTCTAAATGTATAGGGATTAAGTGCTGTTGTTTTGTTGGGATAGGTGCCTACTCACTTGGAAGAACAGAAGATCCCCCAAGGGTGTAAATTCAAAGGAGTCTTCTATACCCAGTGGCCCAGTTCTTAGGGCTTCAGCTCCAGAACGCCCTTGTTTCCTTCCCAAGATAGGGGCTAAGAACTAGAGCTCTATTGATTTAGAAAAGCAGTTTGTGTTTGTGAGTGTGTGTGATCCTGTGTTTTGTCTTCTGTGTTTTTCTCAGTCAGCCAAATTACAAAAGAAAAGATCTGGCTATTTGGGATTTTAAAATGCTTGTTTTGTACATAATTGGGCTTATGCAAATTACTTTTAACTATAGAGAGGAAGGACTAGTTCTGAGATAAGGAAAGTTTTCAACTGCCACACCAAAAAGTACGGGGGGGGGGGGGGGGGAGAATGACATTTCTGTGGACCTAGAACTGGCCAATTTGGGTCTACAGAAATAGTTAAAGTTACAGAATTGCCCAAACATTTTAGCATATTCTAGGGTTTTTAAAACAAAGTTTTAAATTGCTTGGCACTATCAGCTAAGTTGAGTTAGTCTATTGGATTTTTAAGTAAGCCTGATTTACATGACTAAAAAGCCTTCTGAGGGTCTGAACCTGAGGCTTATAGAAAAACTGCAAAAGGGGGGTGGGGGGCAGGAGGGGGAAATCCTCTCTGGGATTTTCCAAGCTTTTCCTCCTGGAAGGTTTGTGGGATCTGTCCTGGCTTGGCTGGTGTCCCTGGCTGGCCTGAACTCTTATGGGATTTGTGCTGGTGCCCCAGCATCTTCAACATGGTCCCTGGAATTTCTGGCATGAAAGGTGAGCTGGTCACTGAAGCATAGATACCTAGGTCCAAATTTCTCTGACCCTCTCCCCCAGAGTCCTAAAACCCACCAATTTCTTAAAGCCTTGTAGATAGAATTGAAAGAGCAGTTTTCTACCACCTTAAATTTGGGGGCTGTATATATTTAAATTGGAATTCTGATTCTGAAATTGCATGAAATAATTACCATTAACTACTACATTCTAAAATTGTGAACTTGTTTATTCTGGTATAAGATTTTAGAAATATGTGTGCATTGATATTGAAGTATTGTTACTGGAAATTTAAATCTATATTGATCTGATTTTAAGTTAAAAAATTTTGCTTCCCTGGTAATTTACCTAAAAAAGTTACATGTTTGTATCTCCTAATTAGACTATGTTGCTTTCTAAATTGTATGTTGGGTAATTTGTAAAAATTGTATGAGCTGTGCTTCAACATTTTGTCAGCCCTGCTGGATATATGGAATAAATTTTGTGAAATTTGGATCAAGTTTATTTAGATACTACCTATATGCTTAATCTTAAAGTTTGTCTGGCTTTCTCTCTTTAACAAAGAAAAAGCAAGAAACTTGGTGTATAGGGACATATGTAACATTGCATCTGAACAAATTGTATCTGAAAACTGTGTGATATGTCTAAAGATCAATAAAAAGGTATTGAGGAGGTGTCCCTCCAGAGGGTGAGAGCCTGGCTCCAAAAATATTCAAGTTAGATTTTAATGAGAACACCTGTGGGGAAACAGGAATAGCTTTCCCTTGGATTCTGCTGTTTTAAGAGGGATTAATGGAATAACATTGGAACAAATTGTACACAAATATGGATTGATAGAGACTAATGATTCTGATAAAGGAATGTATTTCATTTCTAAGATTTTATAAGAAATAATGCAAATTGAATGGAAATTCCATATACCTGGGCATCTGTCCTCATCAGGGAAAGTGGAAAGAATGAATCAGATTCTTAAGAAACAGATTACTAAATTGATGTTAGAGACTAAATTGCCTTGGACCAAATGTTTGCCTATTGCTTTGTTAAAGAATTAGAACTGCCCCCAAAGTAATCTGAGGTTTTCTCCATATGAGATTGGTTTATTTTATTCAGGAGGAAAAAGGGAAAGACTCTCTATTGAAACAAAGGATGTGTTTATGAAGAATTATAAACTGGCAATGTCCTCCTCCCTTTTAGCCCTTAGGAAGCAAGGATCACTGGCCCAAATAAGACCTTTGGAGTTTACAGTTTTAGGAGAGTGGGTGCTTATTAAGTCCTGGAAGAAGCAGAGTAAGAAGGACCTTATCAGACATTACAATTGATTGAGACTTCAGTCTGGAAGCTGAGAACATCAAGGTTAAAGAACTTGTGGAGAAACTTCAAGAATGAACTGTTAAGGACAATTTATAACCTCTAAAATTGACTTTACAATTAGGAATGTTTTGGTGGGAATGAAGATTAATTGTGCTTAGAGAAATTTTAACAATATTGGTGTTGTACTTGTTATTTATTTTTCCAGAAAAGTTTATAGTGTCGCCTCAATTGGAAGAAGTTGAATTAGCATTTTTTAGGATGAAGAAATTATTAATACCAAATCTGATAGGATTCTTTAATGTAAAATTATGACAATTTATTGGTCTATGGAATCATTTAAAATTTTTTCTTAGTTTAAAATCTTTTCTTTTTCTTTCTTTCTTTTTTTTTTTTTTTTAAATAAAAGCCTTTTATTTTCAAAAAAATATGCATGGGTAACTTTTCAACATTGACCCCTGCAAAACCTTGTGTTCCAAATTTTCCCCTTTTTCCCCCCACTCCTTCCCCTAAATGGCAAGTATTCCAATATATGCTAAACATGTTAAAATATATGTTAAATCTAATATATTTAAACAATTATTTTGCTGCACAAGAAAAATCAGATCAAAAAGGAAAAAAAAAGAGAGAGAGAGAAAACAAAATGCAAGCAAACAACAACAAAAAGGGTGAAAATGCTATGTTCTGATCCCCACTCAGTTCCCGAAGTCCTCTCTCTAGATATAGATGGCTCTCTTTATCACAAGATCATTAGAACTGACCTCGATCATCTCTTTGTTAGAAAGAGCCAAGTTCATCAGAATTGATCATTGTACAATCTTGTTGTTGCAGTGTATAATATTCTCCTGGTTCTGCTGATTTCAATCATGTAAGTTCATGTAAGTCTCTCTAGGCCTCTCTGAAATCATCCTCCTGGTCGTTTCTCACAGAACAATAATATTCCATAATATTCATATACCATAATTTATTCAGCCATGCTCCAATTGATGGGCATCCATTCAGTTTCTAGTTTCTAGCCACTACAAAAAGGGCTGCTACAAACATTCTTGCACATGTGGGGACCTTTCCCTCCAGAAACACTGCTGGGTCAAAGGGTATGCACAGTTGGATAACTTTTTGAGCATATTTCCAGATTGCTCTCCAGAATGGTTGGATCTGTTCACAGTTCTACCAACAATGTATGTAATGTTGAATTTAAAATCCATCTACTTAGATATGAAGATAAGCTATGAACTTTCTAGGATGAATATTTTACTATTATCAATGTAAGATTATAGTTGATAACTTATTTAGGATATGGGATCCTTGAAGCTAAATTCACCTGAAGCTTTGATTAATGACACTTGCTACTTGAGATAAAATCTCTTGGGACTGTAGCTAATATTATTTGGAGTTTTGAATTCAGGTATGATTATCTGATAGATTCTAAGCCAGTAATCTACCACCTGAAAGGAATATGCCAAGCTACTCAGAAGAATGCAGTCCTGAGTTGTTAAAGGTGGAGAGTAATATCTGAGTCAGAGTTGGGAGGACAACCTTGGTCTCTGCTTAAGATGGGATTCTTCTGACTCAGTTTCCCACTGATGTTCTTTTGAACAAGAACCCACCTGATTATTCCTAAGTCTAGCTTTAATGTAGAATTGTTATTGCTTACAAATACCTAAGGATGCTTTATCCTGTCATGTATATGTTCTCAGGCTGAGGCCTGAAGGACCAGTTTTGATGCTATTATAATCATGTCCCTACTTTTCCCTCTTATAGCAAATTTCTATAATGAGGGCAAGTATTCAGTAGAAGCTATGAGAACAATTCAAGTAGATCTTGCAGTTTTTTATCTCAAAATAAGTGGTCATTATATCCTAAATAAGTAGGTAAGTATTTGGCCTAGTTATTTATCTGTTGCTAGATGCATATATCTGTTTCTTTTAGCATTTCTGTTGTTACTGACTTTTGTGATAGTCATTTTTATTTGTAAAAGGTTACCTACTCTAATTACTGATGACACAAATGGTTGGGATGATAGATGGCCCAAGGGGGGGACTTGGGGGGACAGAACCCCAATTTGAATGCTGAAGAGGTTCATTAGACTTCAGGCCTGGTCAAAATAATTACTAACTAGATGACAAAGGCACTGGATTTGTTAGCAGACCAGGCCACCCAGACTAGAGAAGCAGTATTCTAGTTTAGATTGGTATTAAACTATTTGTTGATTGAAGAAGATAAGAGTTTGTGGGAAATTAAATTTTTGCTGTGTGAAGATTGATGTTACTGGATAGGTAGTGAAGGAAATGGCCAAAGACATCAGAAAATTGGCCCATGTCCCACTCCAGACCTGTTCCTCACTGATGTGATCTATGTGTAAGTTTTGTTACCAAGTAATGGTGGGTTCTCTCATGTGAAGAATTCACAATGGCTATTCTTTTTGGTAAAAGGTAGATTTATTTGGGGGAATAAGTTACAAACAAAATGAAGGAATGGTAAATATGAAATTGAGTTGGGAGAGCATATGAAAAATAACTTCCTCAGTGGAACTCACAATTACCCAGTACAAAGGGAGTATTCCATGGGATTGGGGCATGACTTTGCTGGCAATTTAAATTCTGAAAGGGACTTAACACCCTACAAGAGTTAAGTATAACATGAACTGATGCTGAGTGAAACGAGCAGAACCAGGAGATCATCATACACAGCAACAACAGTATTACATGATGATCAATTCTGATGGACATGGCTCTCTGCAACAAAGAATTGTCTCAAACCAGTTCCAATTGTTCACTGAAGAAAACCATATACACCCAGAGAGAGGGAAATGAAATATGGACCACAATGTAACATTTTCATGATCTCTATTGACATTTGCTTGCATTGTGTTGCCTTTCTCTGATTCTTTTTTTTTCTTGTAGATAGGATTTTTCTTGCATAACTTGTCAAGCATTTCAACATTATTAACATGTAGTGGACTTCCTGGAATCTAGGGGAGGGGAGGGGACTGGGGGTAAAATTTGTAATGGAAAGCTTTGTAAAGATCAATGTTGGGGAACTACCCATACATATGTTATACAAATAAAAAGCTTTAATAATAAAAAAAAAGAATATTTCCACTAATATTATTGCTCTGTAAGAAACAACCAGCAGGACAATTTCAGAGAGACCTGGAGAGACTTGCATGAACTGATGCTGAGTGAAATCAGCAGAACCAGGAGATCATTCTATATGGCAACAACAATACTATATGAGGATCAGTTCTAATGGGCATGACTCTCTTCAACAATGAAATGCTTCAAACCAGTTCCAATTGTTCGGTGAAGAGAGCCATGTACACCCAGAGAGAGGGATGTGAAATGTGGACCACAACATAACATTTTCATGTTCTCTATTGAAGTTTGCTTGCATTGTACTTCCTTTATCGGATTATTCTTTCTTGTAGATACGATTTCTCCTGCACAAAATTTAAAAAATGATACAATAACTATACATATATTTGATTTTTTAAGTATTCTAACATAATTATCATGTAGTGGATATACTGCCATCTAGGGGAGGGGTAGGGAGTAGGGGGAAAAATTTGTAACAGAAAGCTTTGTAAGGGTTAATGGTTAGGAATTACCCATACATATGTTTTGCAAATAAAAAGTATTAATAAAAAAAAAAAGAATATTTCCACTAACAGGGCATTAGTGTGCATGTGATGTGATCTATTATGTAGAGTTTGGCACCAGATGATGGCAGGCACCAAAAAGTGGAGTTCACTTGTGTGAAGAACTCACCATGGCCATTCTCTTTGGCAAAAGGTCGATTTATTTAGGGGAAAGGGTCACAGACAAAATGAAGGATTACATAGGCCCCAGGAATGGTAAATATGAATTAGAGTGGGAAAGTGTATGAAAGACAAGTTCCTCAGTGGAACTCACAATTAACAAGTAGAAAGGGAGCACCCCATGGGGCATGCCCTTAGCTGCCAGGCTAAATCCTGAAATAGTCTTAACACCCTAAAACAGCTGGGTACTTGTAAGGAGGAGAAGTGGGATTGGGAAGCATGGTGGAGTTAAGGGAGATACCACTGGGGAAGGGGAAAAGGAAGGGGAAAGACCCACAAAGCTTTTGTGTAGTAGACTGACCCAAAAGAGGCAACCATGGGCCAGGAGTTGTTTTATAGGGAAAATTTAACCTCAGAGACTTGACATAACTTGGATTTCTGATTGGATTATCTCCAGAGGGTGTGACCACAGAACTAAACTGATTATCAGAGCTTTCTTCCTGCCTGCCTCAGGGATCAATTCTTTAGTTTCCCTTGGTTCAAAACATTATTCAGGACCTCATCACATGAATTTCCATAGTCCTTCTATTTGTCACTTTCTCCTTTTTCATCTTTGCTCTTAATTCACATTTCTCTAATTACTAGTGATTCAGAATACTTTTTCATATAATTTTTGGCAGCTTAGATGTCTTCCTGTTTTAATATATCCTGTGACCATTTATTTATTGAGAAATATCTATTGGTCTTATAGATTTGTTGCAAAGTTTGTTTTTTTTTTTCAAGTTAATTATCGGTTTCCCTTCTCATTTTTATTACAATAGATTTGCTTGTGCAAAATGTTTTTAATTCCATAAAGTTAAAGTTTTCTATTTTATTTTATCCTCTCTATTACTTTAGTCTATTTTATCCATAGATCCAAATCTTTTTCATCTAATTTGTTTGTTATGTGACCTCAATAGATCTAGACCATATACCATTTCAAACCTTATCTTTATTTATAGTATCAGTTGTTGATTTAGAGCTAATTTCCACCAGACTGCCGTCCCAGCAGTTTCTGTCAAATAGTGAGTCTTTTGTGAATAACTGGGTTTATGTGTATGCTTCTGAATGTTATATACCTAATCTGTTCCACTGATTGATTGCTTTTTTTTTTACTAGTATCAAATCATTTGAATAATTACTTTCTTATTGCAAAGTTGGAGATCTTATGTTTATAGATAGCCTTGCTTTCCTTCTTACTTTTTTCCATTTTTATTGACAAGGGGTAATGATTCATTATTACCCATGAGATTTTGACCTTTTGTTCCTCTATATGAATTTCATAATCCGGGTCTTCTAAACCCTAACTCAGGACTCTTTGAGATAAACTGTGAAAACATTCCCCCTTAAATCCTAGATTCTATCCTCATAGCAATACAGAATCAGAGCAAGGGACTTTGGAAATCACCCATCCAATCTCTCTACCAGTCCTCTGTGGAGGTATTTCTCTCCACAGTACCGCCGGCAGGTAGGCAGCCAGCCTCTGTTTGAACACTTCCTCTGATGGGAAACTCACCACTTCTAAGTGAATCCCATTCCATTTTCAGATAACTGTTATTAGAAAGTTCTTCCTAATATGAAAACTTAATCTGCTAATAGAGATACAGCCTAATTTTGTGTCCTATCATTTGTGCTCACCTCTACCTTCCCCATAAAAACCATAAATGAGGATGAGAGAAAATGAAATTCTCCTTTTAATTCCTGTGAAATGTCTGGAACTTTTTTGAAACTTCTGAAGTCTCTGGTTCAATTTCCCTTAGAAGTCAATGACTTTTTTTTTTTTTTTTAAGGACTCTGAAATTTCAATGTATTTATAAACATTTACTCTTGGAATGAATTCCTGGAATTTGATGTGGTGGGAGGGTCAACAGTTCTGGAGTGGGAAGATTTCAGTTTTAGTCTAGGCCCTTTTAAATAGTAGCTGTGTGTGACTTTGGTTAAGTCACTTAAAAGTCTGAGATAAAATTTCCTCATTTGTAAAATGGGATAAAAGTTTCTTGTTGCTTCTAGGATCAAATAGAAAACCATCTGTTTGGTTTTTAAAGCCCTTCTTAATCTGCCCATTCCTAACTTTCCAATCTTACACAGTCAAGCAACATTAGGCTCCTTCACTGCTCTTTCCACTAAGATCCTCCATATCCTGATTCTGGGCATTTTCAGAAAACCCATGACTGGCTTTCTTTCCTCCTTACTTCTACCTCCTGGCTTTTCTACTAAAGTCTCATCCTCTACCTGAAGCCTTTTGCCATCCTCCCTAATCTCAGTGCCTTCTGAGGCCATCCGCAACTAAGTCTGTATGTATCATGTGTGTATGTAGATACTACATAGTCTCCCCCATTAGATGTGGTTTCTTGAGAGAGGCCTTTTTTTTTTTTTTTGTCTTTTTATCCCTAGCATTTAGCATTATGCCAGCCTTGTACTAGAAGCTTAACAAATGCCATTTGACTTGACTTCCAGAGAAGGAAGAAGCAGAACAGTTCAACTCTTTCCCACTACTCTAATAAATGTTATTATAGCAATATAGCAATTAGGAAATCCCAGGAGAAGCCATAATGAGTTCTTTTTCTAACCTTGACCAGCTAGCCAGAGCTTGTAGCCATTGGAGAGAAGATTTAGCCAGAAAGACCTAGGACCTTCAGCACAGAAATGATAATCTACGTGATTGTGTCCCCTGACAAAGACAGGTCATGGATCTACTGTCCATGAAATTTGAGGCTATGAAGCAGCCTCAGAGGCAGAAGATGACTCTGGATCTGGACTGCTTGACAATGGCCCTGAGGCCCCGGGGCCTCCACAGGGCTGTAGTTCTATAGCTGCCAGATGCCAGTCTGTTCTGTGATGACTGGGTTCCCAGGACAAATAGTGGGAGTTGGTGGGCGCGGGGTCTCTGATTGCTGCTCATTGTTCTAAGCAGCAATATCCTGTTACCTGCTTGCTTCTGCACTTAATCATTAGGATAGCTCAAGATCTAGGTAAAGCATCCACTGATGTGCAGGTGTAGGTTCTACACGGTGGAGGGCAGATTGCAGTTAGGACTGAAGAGAGCCACCAGCCTGAAGGCCCAGGTCACAAAGATGTTCTAGTGGAAGATGTATGTATTAGGGTGAGAAATCTTCAAACCTATGAAAACGAGAGGGAACTGAATGGGACTGATTGGGTGAAGTTTTCTCAGGATTGAGACTAGGCCTAAGTCACATGATCCCTATACTCAGAGCAGGAAGATGAGGTCTTGGGGCTCAGGTTTCAGGAAGTCACATGTTCTCTAAAGGTCAGACCCTCAAGAATCAGCCCACAGGAAGCAGACAACATTGGTCAAGGGTGGTTACATCCTTTTAGTCTATCCAATGAAAAGGCTTGGGTCTTTTCCTATTTAACTTGGTGTTCTACTTCCAGCTGGTCAGGTCCAGGAGCACATGGTGGGAGTGACAATTGCTCCCAGATGTGTGTCTGGCCTCTGCCTGCAGAGATTAAATAAATGCTTTCTCTTTGTTAAAAAAGAAAGAAAGAAGGAAGGAAGGAAGGGAGGAAGGAAGGGAGGAAGGGAGGGAGGAAGGGAGGAAGGAAGGAAGGAAGGGAGGAAGGGAGGAAGGAAGGGAGGAAGGGAGGAAGGAAGGGAGGGAGGAAGGGAAGAAGGGAAGGAAGGGAGGAAGGGAAGAAGGAAGGAAGGGAGGAAGGGAAGA
>JAJPUD010000206.1:441074-459055 GCA_023553655.1 Myrmecobius fasciatus | reverse complement strand
AGGAAGGGAGGAAGGGAAGAAGGAAGGAAGGGAGGAAGGGAAGAAGGGAAGAAGGAAGGAAGGGAGGAAGGGAAGAAGGGAAGAAACTTTAGACTATATGCTGGGCAGGGATGTTAAAAGGGGTAGTTAAGGCTTTGCAACTGCAGTCTGTCAGAAATTAAGTTTAGACTAACACCTCATAACATACATCAAGTTAAACTCCAAATGGATAAATTTTTCTTATTAAGTCTTATTTCCAAGCAGAACCAGAACATTGTACACAGTAATGACAACATTGTGAGATAATCAACTATGATGGATTTAGCAAGACAAGTCCAAAAGACTTGGGATGAAAATTGACATCTGCATCTAGAGAGAGAACTATGGAGACTGAACACAGATTGAAGCAGATTATTTTTTTCTTCCTTATAGTTTTTCCTTTTTGTTCTGACTCTTCTTTCACAACATGACTAATATGGGAAGATTTTTAACATGATTGGGCATGTATATCCTATATTAGATTGCTTGCTTTCGTAGGGAGGGAGAAAAATTTGAAATTCAAAATCTTATAAAAATTATTACTGAAAGCTAAAACAAAAAAAAAAGGGAAAATTCATCAATTATCAAAAGATACAAAGAGGCAGTTTTCAGAGGAAGAAATCCAAGCTATCAATATATATATATATATATATATATATATATATATACACACATACACATATGTGTGTATGTGTATAAAATACTCCAAATCACTAATTATTTGAAAAATACATATTAAAGTACCTGTGAAATTATACCTCACATTTAACAAATTGACCAAAAAAAAAGGGAAAATTGTAAATGCAGTGACTGTGGAAAAATAGGTATATCAACACTGTTGATGGAGCTGTGAATTAGTCTATTTGTTCTAGAAAGCAGTTTGAAACTGCCCCAAAGTCAGCAAACTGGACGATATCACTACTAGGCCTATACCATAATGAGATTTTTAAAATGAATACAAGGAACAATTAGATAGTGCAGTGGGTAGAGCACCAGCCCTGAATTCAGGAGGACCTGAGTTCATATCTGATTTCAGACACTTAACACTTCCTACCTGTGTGATCCTGGGCAAGTCACTTAACCCCAATTGTCTCAGCAAAAAATAAATAAATAAATAAATAAGAATACAAGGATTAGTATATACAAAAATACATATAACAGCTTTTTTGTAATCTGAAATTAGGGATGGTTCTTATCAATAGGGAAATGAATAAGCAAATTTATGGTATGTTAATGTAGTAGAATATTAAGGGATGATTTTAGAGAAATCTAGGAAGACTTCTATGAATAGATGCAGAGAGGTAAGTAGAACCCTGAGAACAATTTGTATAATAACAGCATTGTAAGGACAAGCAGCTTTGAAAATTCAATGCAATTAATTACCAACTGTTTCCAAAAAACTGATGGTGGAGACGGCTACCTACCTTCTGACAGAGATGATGAAGTTCAGGAGAAAACACATACATTTTTTAACATGGCCAATGTGGGTATTTGCTTTAATTATACATTTTTGCATAAGTTTTGGGTTGGTTTTTTTTTTTCTACTTTCAGTATGATAGGGAAAATAAGAGGGAAATAAATTATTGTCAATTGGGAGGAAAGTTTTCTAATACTATATCAGGAAAAAAATACCATACGCTCCACAGGTATGGTAGTAGAAAAAGGCAGCCTAGGTATTGACTATTCAGTTATGTCCCTATTTGGGGTTTTCTTGGCACAGATACTGAGTGGTTTGCCATTTCCTTCCCTAGCTCATTTATAGATGAATAACTGAGGCAAACAGGATGAAGTGACTTGCCCTAAATTACACAGCTAGTAAATGTCTCAGGCAAGCTTTGAATTCAAGAAGATGAGTCTTCTTAATTCCAGGTCTGGCACTCTACCCACCATGCCATACTAGCTGCCCTTTTGCAGACTTGAGCATCACTAATGGCCAAGAGGGCTAATGTAAAACAAAAAGCTACTTTGTGTTCATTTGCCAGAGAGCAGTTGAGGTTAGTAACTAAATCAGATATTTCCCTCAGCTAATTAAACTCCTTTACTGGATAATTAACAGTGACATGTAATATCTCTATTCTTAAGAAAGGCAAAAACGTGTTATAAAAGGATAATATGATGGCCTAGGTCATATTAACAATAAACTTTTTTCCCCTGAGGCAATTGGGGTTAAGTGACTTGCCCAGGGTCATATAAATAGGACATGTTAAGTGTCTGAAACCAGATTTGAACTCAGGTACTCCTGACTTCAGGGCTGGTGCTCTATTCACTGCACCACCTACCTGCCCCTTAACAATAAATTTAATAAGGAAAAAAGACTAAACAAATGTAAATCCTACACAAGAACTCTGAAGAAACCTAGATTTTTCCTTTATCCAAACAAGGATGGAATCTGTGAAATAACAGATAACATGGAAAAAACAGGGCAAATGTTAGAAACCATCTTATTTATAAAATAAGAATAATATTGTTTGTACTACATAGCTCATAAGACTGTTGCTAGAATTAAATAATGTTGCAGAAAGGATTCTGGGTCAGATAAGGATTGGATTAGATCATTTCTGGAGTCAGGTAAGAAGTTGGGATTTTGTGATGGGTAACTGTGGGTAACTCCCTCCCAGAGTACCGGAGGCCTGCTTCTCCAAAAGCTCCAGTCTTAGTTGCCTGGAGCATTGAGAACTTAAGTGACCTGCCCAAAGTCATATCACTTGCATGAGTCAGAGGGTATTCTCAAATGCAGGTCTTCCTGCCTCCAAGGCTAGCCCTCTATTCATTTGTATTACACAATCAACATATAAATTCATACAAAAAAGGCTTGTGCCTTTTTAAAAAATTGTGTCAGTACTACTGAACTTGATATTTCCTAATAGAAAAAACTGAACTTTTCCATGTTTTTAAATCTATACTATATATGCTGTCCTGGGGCTTTGGGGGAATTTTCACTAGACCATCAGATAATCCTGACAGTGGTTACCTTTACAACATAGCCAATGATGACAATCACTGAGCACTCTGGGAAATACTATGTGGAGAAATGAGATTATAGGAAGATGTAGACATTTTCTAATTCAATTCAACAAAAATTTATTAACAGCTTACTTAGTGCTGGAGATACAAAAACCTGGTTCTAGAGGAGTTTACAATGAATTGGGGAAGAGGTAGATACATAAATACCATAGAATATTAGGGAAAGTGAGATAAATGTGAGGGGGAAGTCAGAACAAAGAACTTTGAGAAATTTAAAGGGAGATTATTTCCACCCTGGAGGCTGGAAGGAAGTATCCAAGGATCAGTTATACCTTGAAGAAAGAGAAGGAATTCATGTTACCTTGAGGGAGATTGGGGAGGAAGGAGTCTATTTTGGGGGGCACCACATTAGTTAAGGCATAGAACTCAAAAAAAAATAGGGGAAAGAGGTAGTCCAGACTGAAATATAGAATAAGAGAGGGGTAGTAATATAAAATAAAGCTGGATAAGTAAGAACCAGATTATGGAGAATTTTTACTATCAAGATCAGGAATTCTATTTTATTTTATAGCAGATAATTTTTTTAAGATAATAACTTTTTATTTTCAAAATATATGCAAAGATAGTTTTCAACATTCACCCTTGTCAAACCTTGTATTCCAAATTTTTCTCCCTCCCTTCCCCCATTCCCTTCCCTAGATATCTAGTAATCCAATATATGTTAAACATGTGCAGTTCTTCTATGTATATTTCCACAATGATCATGCTGCACAAGAAAAATCAGATCAAAAAGGAAAAAAATGAGAAAGAAAACAAAATGTAAGCAAATAACAACAAAAAAGGTGAAAATACTATGTTATGATCCACATTCAGTCCCCACAGACCTCTCTCTGGGTGCATATGGCTCTCTTCATCACTAGTCTATTAGAATTTAGCTTGAATTAGAATTTGGCTCATTGTTGAAGAGTCATGTCCATCAGAAATCATCATTGCATAATCTTGTTACTATGTATAATGTTTTCTTGGTTCTACTCATTTCACTCAGCATCAGTTCATATAAGTCTCTCCAGTCCTTTCTGAAATCATCCCGCTGATCATTTCTTGTAGAATAATATTTCATTACATTCATTTACCTCAGGTCTTTCTGAACTTAAATAAAATAAACATTTCCATAACACAGAATAAAAAACAATTACCTATGAAAGTGCAGATCTATTATATACAACTTGTTATTCATTTTAAATATATATATATATATATATATATATGTATATATATATATTTAATTTTTTTTCTTTTTGCTGAGGCAATTGGGGTTAAGTAACTTGCCCAGGGTCACACAGCTAGGAAGTGTCTAAGATCTGATTTGAACTCAGGTCCTCCTGACTGCAGGGTTGGTGCTCTAACCACTGCACCACCTAGCTGTCCCTTAAATATATATTTACAATAAAAGTTCTCATGTAACTTTTTCTCCTTCCCTCCCTCCTAC
This sequence comes from Myrmecobius fasciatus, assembly GCA_023553655.1. Lineage (NCBI taxonomy): Eukaryota > Metazoa > Chordata > Mammalia > Dasyuromorphia > Myrmecobiidae > Myrmecobius > Myrmecobius fasciatus. Next base: position 454,584 of record JAJPUD010000206.1, on the reverse strand, counting down.
CCTACAGATAGCAAAAATATATATATATATATATATATATAAAATTCTATACATGCTTCTATTTTATTATTTCTTTCTCTGGATATAGATAGTATCTTCTTTCATAGGTTCTTTATAATTAATGCCGGGCAGTCTGATCTCTGCAAGGACACCAACAAATTCTCCATACACATGACTGCTCATTTATTTAGTAATGGCTACAAAAAGCACTATCGTTCATGTCATGGTTGACTGGGATATCTAGTTGCACAAGCCCTCCTGTTCAAAGTCTACAGATCTAGATTTGTTTGGAGATTGCAAGTCTTGGAGCCAAAGATGATGGCAGTACAATGTGGGAAGGGTGGAAAGAATAGTGATCAGAAGTTTGGATTCTAATCCCAGCTCTCTTACCTGCTAGTTACAGAATATTATGGCTACTTTATTTCTCTTAAATCATTATTTCCTCCTCTGGAAAACTGGGATAACAAAATTTTTTCTACCTGCCTCACAGCTTAGGCTTGAACCTCAAATTTTATAATATGTATAAAGTACTTTATAAACAGTCGTGTTATATAAAAATAGTTATTATTATCTGTCAAGTGAAAAAGTAAAATATTTGATATCCAAGGTCCCTTGCATCTCTCAAATTCTAGATCTCAAGGTCTTTTCTGGTTCTAAAATTCCCAGTTCTAAATTTTTTTCCACAAAAAAAAATTTTTTTAAATAAAATCTCTTTCAAGTCTAACAGTCTCTGTATGTTTTGAAGACATGGTAGATCAAAAAGCCAGGTATTACATGATATGATAGGAACAGAAATAGCAGTAACAGAGCATCTAAACTAAGGCTGCCAATAGTTCTGTGTTTTGCTAAATCTGGACTTCTCAAAAGGGGAGGGTCCAATTAGATAAAGGGTACTTCTTTCTATCCTGCCCCTTTCAGCACCTTATAGAGGGGGTTTCTATATGAGGTCAGGAGACGGCTACAACCTCAAAGAGTTTTTAGAGGGAAGTCAGGAAATCCAGAGTGGAATGGCTATTGGAGAACAAGCAAGTATAAAAATTGTAATTGTTTGTCCTTTGTTCTCTTGAATAGGACCAAGGACTTAAGGAAGGCAAAGTTATGATCTGCAAGTGAGTTGGATTTAAATGAGGAAGAGCAGTCTAAAGTCACCAAGCTTCAGAATCATCTGGGTCCAGTAACAAGAAATAGGTCAGTTGAAAATGGCCCTGCCTGCATTGGGAGATCTTGGCTGAGGCAATGGACATTTAATGATTTAGGGTGGATAAGAAATGAGGCCAAAAAAAATGTTCTCTTTTACCTGGGGGAAAAAAATTCAGTCTGGGAAGGAAAGATCTTCAGGATTTCCAGTCAAAACATAAACAATTGCTATTTACACTCACTCTGTCATCAAATTCAAACACTGCCCAAGTGAGGTTTGAGTCTACTGTTGACCAATCACTGAGAGCCAGAGTGATTTGGGTGAAAGGCATAGTCCTTAAAAAAAGAAAGCAGAGACAAAGGAACTTTAATGAAAATTAAAATGTTAGTGATGGAAGGGTCTCCCAAAGTAATCTAAGTCCATTTTATAGGAAAAAACTGAGGCCCTGTGTTTATCTTTTGGTTATGGTTATAGGGTTAGCTCCTGAAGGAGTCAGGACTAACTCAGGTCTTCCAAATGTTAATTTAGGGCTCTTTTTCCTATATCAAACTTAGATAGATAATCTATGAAAGCAGGTTTGTTTGTTTGTTTGTTTTGCACTAAAGTGCTAAATTCTATCCCCATAGGATCACAGAAGTAGAGAGGTACAAGGGACATTAGAAACCATCCAATTCAACTTCTCTACCCATCCTCTCTGTGAAGGTATTCCTTTTTGTAGAATCCCTGGCAGGTGGGTAGCCTATGATGGGAAATTCACCACCTGCAAAAGAATCCCATTTTATTTTCAGACAACTGCTGTGAAAAAGTTCTTCGTAAAATGAAGACTTTATCTGCCTATAGAGATACTGCCTAATTCTATCTTTTGTGCTCACCTCCACCATCCCCATAAAATGTAAATAAAGATGAGAGAAAATGAAATTCTTTTAATTCTTGTAAAATGTTTGGAGATTCTTTGAAACTTCTGAAGTCTCTGGTTTAATTCCCCCCAGAAGTCAAACTTATTAAAGGGCTGTCAAGCTTCAATATATACATAAACATTCACTCCTGGAATGAATTCCTGGGATTTGGCGTGGTGGAAATGATGAGGTCCTGGAGAGCTAGTTGGGTTTAGCTGAGAGAGATTGAAGCACTAATGGGATTATAGAACACCCTGAGGCAAGCACGGAAGGGTGCAGATAGAATCCTCTCAGCCTTAAGTGAACCTTTTGTTCCTAAATTGGTCTTTTATTCAAGTGGACTTTCAATTACAGTCCCTTCGGGCCTGGAATTCTGGAAACCCCACCTCTATTTATCCATTCAGAAAGTCAAGTGATTACGTGAACCTTTCCCTCTCCTCCTTTTCTCCCCCCTCTCGGGGGCCCCACCCCCCCAGTTTATATTTCTCCTATAAATCTACTTATGGTATAGGACTTCACTGACTCCTTTTCAGGACTAAACCCATCACGAGGTACTCTCATAGGGGTTTCCCTCTGATGGCTTCTTCCTCCTGGTTAATTGTGTGCTGGCCCACTATTAGGTGCTCCTGCTTCATGGTGACTTTATTATAGCTAGTTCTTTTAGGGTTAACTGCTAGTAGTGTAATCCCCTTCCTTCACTAACACTCTTTTGGAGTTAGTCTGCTAAATATCTTTGTGGATTTAGGCCACCGTCAATGACATACTCCAACTTCTTGGCATCTTCCCTTTAATGACTTCTTCCTCCCAATTAATTGTGAGTTCCACTAGGGAACTTATCTTTTCCCTTGTTAATTGTTTAAAAAAAAACCCAAAAAATAAAAAACTTTCCTCGTTAACTCCTATGTGTTAATTCACATAATAAATAGCACTCCTAACCTATGATAAATATCCATGACATTTCTTTATGTCATGAACTGAATCTCTACTATGGTATTTTTATATAATATTATTTTTATGTGGACTCCTGGGGCTTATTTTACCGCTTCAGAAGGATCATCAGTCCTAGAGTAGGAAGATTTCAATTTAAATCTAAGCCCTTCTAAGTAGTAGCTATGTGTGACCTTGGCTAAATCACCTAAACTCTGAGACATAATTTTCTCATCTGCAAAATGGGACAATAATTCCCTGTTGCCTCTAGGATCAAATAGAAAACCATCTGTTTGGTTTTTAAAACCTTTCTTAATCTGGCTCATTTCTGCCTTTTCAGTCTTCTTACACCTTGAGCTCTACTCCCCAATCCCAGCATAATCCAGTAGTATTGGTCTCCCAACTGCTGTCAGACTGACATCCCACCCCTAGTTCTGAGCATTTTCATGGGTCATTCTCCATACCCGGTTTTCTTTCCCTTCTTACTTCCATCTTCTAGCGTCCTTTAAATCTCAGGTAAAATCTTGCCTTCCACAAGATATCTTTACTAGTCTTCCTTCATCTTAGTATCTTCCTTCTGAAATTATCTCCAATTTTTCCTGTACATGGCTTGTTGGTACACAGCTGCTTACATTGTCTACTCCATTAGATTGGGACCTCCTTGAAATCAGGGACTGTTTTTTGCCTTTCTTTGTACCCTTTAATACTTTGCACTGTGCCTGGTACCTAAGTATTTAATAAATTTTTATAGACATGCATTATTTAACAGAACTGTTGTGAGGAACAAATGACATAAAATGAGTAAAAGAGATTTCTCACTGAAAAAAAGCTATGAGATCATGAATTATAGTTATTGATGGAACTAATGAGATGATCAATACAAATCTGTCAATTCTGGGTGTCCCATCATTTCCCATTTGTCTAATCCTATTTTCCATCCTTCTTTTCTTCCTTCTCCCCCTTTTCCAGCAATTTCTTTCTGCCCATTTACTTTATTATTCATTTGATTAAATAGTTTCTTTAAGATAGTACGGACTTGCTATATTAGCCCACCTAATGGAAATTTTCTTTGTAAAAGAACCCAAGAAGTCTACTTAACCTAAGAAATGAATACTTAATCCAGGAATTTCAAGCATCAAGGGAAGAGATAATTGAGCACTAAGGCCAGTCCTGGAATAGCAACAGCATAAAGAAATTAGAAAATAGTTATTTCTGTTCTCAGTTCTCTTCATATTTCCCTCCAAAAGTATTAGAAAATTCACAAAAAAAGCAGTATGGTATTGAGAAATAAAACCAGAAACCCCCTTGCCTTACTCTTTGCACTGATCAACATAAATAAAAGATAGACCGAAAATTAAATTGTATTTGAAAATATATGAAGTCTTCTAAGGCACTCTACTCCTTGAAAACCAAGAAATTTTTGTGAACAACTCTGGGAATGAATTAGATATTATGTTGAATTATTCTTTTTTGGGCTATGTGACCCAAAAATCAAGTCATGAGGTTTAGTTAAAGGAACCTCAGCTTGGAGAAGAGATAGCTAGATTCAAATCTTTTGAAGAGCTATCCTGTGGAAGAGGGTACATACTTCTTTTTGCTTGTCTTAAGGGATAGAACTAAGAGAATGGAAAAAAATTTCTAGTTGATTAAGAAATATTACAGATCATTAGGAAGAATTTCCCTAATGAATTAGATGAGCTTTTAGGAGGCCAAATTTTGTTTGGGACTTTGATCATCTCTTTCTATGGAAGGAATGGACATGCCAATGTTGAGTAGATTAGGAAGTTATCTACTGAGGTGTGCCCAGTAATCCCTCAGTGAAGAAAAGGACTATTCCTTCTATCTGGGAAAAGCTGGTTAGTTTAGGTCACTGTGTATTAGAATCATTCTTTTGAAGTGGGCTATAAGAGGAATTCCATGGCAGAACTATATTACTTCTTGTCCTTTTTAGCCCAAGCTGAATATGAATTAGAGACCCAAGATCTGACAGTTCACTTTGAAGCCTGGATGGTACTTGAGCATTGATATAGACTTCCAAGGACCAATTATTCCCATTTCATCCCCCTTAGTCTTGGGAATGGCAACTTCCAGTGATCTGAGAAGTCGTAAAATAGTTCCAAGTCTCTTAGTGCCTAAAAATGGTCCTGAAGAAACAGTGGCAGAGGTGCTTCCCAATTGCATATGCTTCGAATTTCAGACCCCAGGATAGAGAAAAGAAGTTCTAGAGTGACAGGCTTCGGTCTTGAAACTGATAAAGGACAGGCTCAGGGTTGCTTCTTTACTAATTCCAACTTCAAGAGATTGAAAATCCAACTCTCCAGTTTGGAAATACGCCCAAAGCATTATAAAACTGTGCATATCCTTTGTTTCAGCAGTATCTACTGGGCCTATATCCCAAAGAATTCATAAAAGAGGGAAAAGGACCCACATGTGCAAAAATGTTTGTGGTAGCCCTTTTGTAGTAACAAGGAGCTGGAAAATTAATGGATGCCCATCAATTGGGGAATGACTTAATAAATTATGGTAAATGAATGTAATGGAATATAATTGGGCTATAAGAAATGATGAGCAGGTTGATTTCAGAAAAGCCTGGAAAGACTTACATGATGAGGCTGAGTGCAGTGAGCAGAATCAAGTACACAATAACAAGATTATATGATGATCAATTGTGATGTATTTGACTTTTTCAACAATGAGGTGATTCAAAACAATTCCAATAGACTTTTTTTAATAATAGTTTTTCTTTTTATTTTCAAAGTATATGCAAAGATAAATCACCCTTGCAAAAACTTGTGTTCTAAATTTTCTCCCTCCCTTTTCCCCTAGCCAGCAAGTAATCCATTTATGATGCTGCACAAGAAAAATCAGATCAAAAAGGGAAAAAGTGAGAAAGAAAACAAAAAGCAAGCGAACAACAAAAAAGGTAAAAATACTATGATGCGATCCACACTCAATCTCCATAGTCCTCTGTCTGGCTGCAAATGGCTCTCTCTATCACAAGTCTATTAGAATTGGTCTGAATCACCTCATTATTAAAAAGAGCCATGTCCATCATAGTTGATAATCACATAATCTTATTGCTGTGTACAATGTTTGCTTGGTTCTCTTGGTTTACTTAGCATCAATTCATGTAAGTCTCTCCAGGCCTTTCTGAAATTATCCTGCTGATCATTTCTTATAGAACAATAGTATTCAATAACATTCCTATGCCATAATTTATTCAACCATTTTCTTCCTTGTGATTGACCTGATTTTTCTTGCACAACATGACAAATATGGAAATATATTTAAACGAATTGCACATATTTAACTTATATCAGGTTAATTGCTGTCTCAGGGAGGGGAAAAATAAGGGAGAGAGGGAGAAAAATTTGGAACACAAAGTTTTACAAAAAATAAAAAAAAGTGTTACAAAAATGAATGTTGGAAAACTATCTTTATGTGTATTTGGAAAATAAGATACTATTGAGAATCCTGCTCTCTAGAAAGAGACACAGGATTCATGGTCAATTCCCACATGGTGGGGAAAGAGAATCATACATATGGACCCAAAGATGGGAGAGACCAACTCATGATATGGAGAATAAAACACTCCAATCAGTCTAAATGTTACGGGAAAGGGGGTTGCTTCTCTAACAGCTCCAGTTATTTTCCATTTTGAGGAATTTAAAACTCTTAGGATAGTACAAAAAAACTGGAGGCCTATATGTACCTCTAAGATATAATTAAACCTCCTGAATTTCAACATGGTATTCTTTGCATTATATCACAATCTAGAAATCAACTAGATGAGGAGAGATTGAAGATAAGTGAGAAAGTCTGGATGACCGAAGGAGCAATCTGTTAGAGACATGATGGAATGGGATTATTATGCAAGTTTAACTTGACAAGGAAAAAGGTCATATTCTCAAGGGAGACAGAAGTGAAGAAAAAAATAGTAGGGGAAGGCACCTGGAGGGATGTGAAATGATAAGAAGGAGAGAAAGGGGAGGTCTTAGTGAATAGTTTCAATTTTTTCAGTAAAGCATGAGGCAAGGGGGAAAGGACCTATTTGTACCAAAATATTTATAGCAGTTCTTTTTGTGATGGCTAAGAATTAGAAATCAAAGGAATACCGATCAATCTGGGAATGGCTAAACAAGCTGTGGTATATGATTGTGATGAAATATTATTGTTCTATAAGAAATAATAAGCAAGATGATTTCAGAAAAGTCTGGAAAGATGTATATAAATTGATGCAAATTGAAGTGAGCAGAACCAGAAGAACATTGTACATGATATCAGCAATATTGTACAACGAATAATTGTGACTGACTTAACTGTTCTCAGCAATACAACAATTTAAGACAATTCCAAAGGACTCATGATGAAGCATACTATCCTCCTCCAAAGAAAGAAACAATATTTTCTTCTTGTACAAAATGACTAACATAGAACTGTTTTACATAATTGTCTATTTATAACATATCTAATTGTTTACTGTCTCAGGGAGTGGGGAGGTGAGGGAGAAAGAGAAGGTGGGAGGGATAGAATATAGAACTCAAACTTTTTTAAAAATGTAAAATGATTGTTTTAACATGTAATTGGAGACACACACACACACACACACACACACACACACACACACACACCATGATAGCCATGGGAGATTTAAGAAGGGATGAAAAGGTTTGGAAAAGTTGCTGTGGTTAGTGAGACAGTGAACTAATTAGTGAAGGGTGATAGGAAGAACTAGTTAGCAATAAGGAATTTCTAGAACTTCCAAATTACTAATAACTAGAAAAATGCATATTAAAAACTGAGATTCCTCCTCCTACATAGCAGATTGGCAAAGATGATTAAAAAAAGAAAATGACAATTGTTGGAGGGACTGTGAGAAACAGAAATATTGATGCAGTGTTGACAGAGCTGTAAATTAATTGGTCCAGTCATTCTGGAAAGCAATTTGGAACTATGCCTTAAAAGTCACTAAACTATGACCCATTTCCTACCAGTCATAAATACTGTTTTGGGATTTCTGTGGACTTCATGCCCCAGGAAACTCATCCTAGGGAAATCTCCTGCAAGACTTCTGCAAGTACTGACATGTCATTAGTACCTTCTGCTCCTTTGACTAGGGGTCTGAGCCATGAGTTTCAAAAGCTCCATTTAAGGAAAGGGTCCAGAACAATCTTATCCCCATTTTCTACAATTTGTATTGCCTTTGGACTTTACTGTCATATCTGTCTTTGTTTTTTTTTCCCCCTCAGTTTTTTCAGTTTCCTTTTGTGTGTTGTCTTCTCCTATTAGATTGTAAAATCGAGGATATATCGTCAGGATTTAGCACAATGCCTTCACATAGTAGGCACTTAATAAATGTTTCTTACTAACTGACCCAACTATACCACTACTAGTCTTATACCCCAAAGAAATAAAAGGAAAAGGAAAAGGACCCAAATGTGCAAAAATATTTATAGCACTTCTTTTTTTGTAGAGGTAAAGAACTGGAAACTGATGGAATGTCCATTATTTAGGGAATGGTTGAACAAATTATCATGTATGAACATAATGGAATATTATTGTATTGGAAGAATTAATAAAAAGGATGATTTCAGGGAAATCTGAAAATACTTAAATGAACTGATGCAGAATGAAGTGACCAGAACAAGAACAACAACATTATAGTGAAAAATAACTTTGAAAGATTTAATAAAAAAAGATTTAATAACAATGACTAAGTATGATTCCAGAGACCAGTGATATATCATACTATTTCACTGTTGACAAAAAGGTTATAATGTTCAGAATGATATATACATTTTCAGATGTGGCCAATGAAGGAATGTATTGAACACCCCAAAGTATGCCTTTTTTTTTTTTTCAGGAAGGTACAACAGGCATTACAACAATTAAAAAAAAATTACTTTAGTACAAAGTGTCAGGTCAATCTCTAATCATCTAGGGAGTTTGGGGAAGAGAAATTCTTGTTTTAAGTCATAAGAAAAGAATTCCTGGATACTATGTTGGAGATTAGAGAATATCTATGAACTAGCCATTTATCCTAAGAAATAACTTGGAGTTGGATGGATTTATTTAAATATGCTAACAATTTCTGACACAGTGTACTATTTCCCCTTGTAAGCATGAAAAGACAGATTTGTAGTTTGAAGTATATGATAGTAAGGGAAAGAAAGAAAGAATTAGATTAGATACTTATGGATAATGATAATGTCAAAAGAAGAGGACCAGATGAGATCTATGAACCTTGGGAGACAAGTTAGCTCAATGACCAGGAAAGTCAAAGACTTATTACTTCAAACCAGAGTTTAGAGATTTGTATTTTTATTGAATTTAAAATTATGAGTTATATAATTGTGATGGATACAAGACACAAAGATGAAAAATAACAGTATTCGACTTCAAAGAGCTCATATAATGGAGGGGAGAAGAGGGAATATAATATCTAGCTTATCAAACATGCTTCTAAAGAAATAAAGCAAAGTCTCAGATTGAGTCATAGATATGTACCCTAGGTTGTAGCAAACTGGTTGTGAAATTGTTTATTTACTTTTCTAGAAGAGAGGTATGTTGGAACCAGCTCAAATTTGTTCCAGTGTCCGACTGTTTCAGTGCAAGCATTTCCTTCTCAGAAATCAGCAAATTCTATAAATAAGGGTGTGATTTATTGTTTTTTTGATTGCCTAGATTTAAGAAAAAGAGAGTGAAAATGTTACTAATACAGATTAAATTTAAAAGTGTATCATGGGCATGTATATTTTCCCCAGAGAGCCAGGTATTTTACTAGCCCACCTCTGATCAAGCTCCTGTGTAGTAAGCATGGCCAAAATACACAAGATCATAGAGATGCATCTTTAAGACATATATATACAAAAGATTCTAGAAGGGCAGTTAGTCCAAATTCCAAATTTTATGCCCATATTTGCCATTGTTTGTCTAGATACTAAGTAGGTAAAATCAGGTTTGAATCCTAGATTGATGGATAGGTAGGTAGCTGGATAGATCATTTATTAGATGGCTAGGTGAAGAGTTCACTGGATCTGGAGTTAAGAAGACCTCAGTTCAAATCCAGCCTCAGTCACTTACTTGCTCTGAGCCACTCCGTTATCTTTGCCAAGAAGGCCCATGGACAATACTGGTGTACTGTGGCCTAAGGGGTCACAGAGAGCCAGACGTGACTGAACAGCAACAACAGCAATAACAACAGCCTGTTCCTGGCCCTGTTCTAAATACTAAGGATATAAACATAAGGAAGCAAAATAGGGCTCTTTTCAGAGCCCCAAAGAAATAGCATAAGTCCCTGAACCCAAAAAGAGCAATGTTTCCTAATTACTTCCCATCAGTTCTGATTCCTGGCCCGTCTCTACAGCCATCACTGAGAAAAACAAACTCTGTGGAGAAGAGTCCCTCCTTGCTCGCTATCACTGACATTAAATGCTGCCCAATGGCTACCAATGGTTATACAAGCCCAAGATCCCTGAGGATGGCAACATACCCCAGACCACTGGTCCTGCTTCCAAGTTGCACTCCACAGTCATCATCTGAGTAAGTAATCTCTACCCAGATGTGGCCTGGCACTAGCTTCTGGAATACTTCAGTAGCTGAAAATCCAGAAAAGAAAGCTATTTCCATCAAAATCATTGGCAGTGTGAAATGGATCAACATTTGCATTCATTGATAAATCAATAAAAAAGACATTTAGACAGAAGCATCCTAAGGATCATGGGACTTTTCTTTTTGACTTTCAGCTGAACCTGGTCTCCCCAATTATAAAATGAGCTCCTTCAGAGCAGAGACTGTCTGACTTTTCTATTTGTGTTACAATATTTTTTGTTCATCCTTTGCTTTTCAAGTGGACTAATTACAACTGGATGTGATGGGTGATTGACTTGAGGGTGATTTGGATTTAAGTAGGCAGGGTTACACAAAGTCATCAGTCTCATCATCTTCCAGAATCCTCAAAGTCCAGTGGCAGAACAAAGACCAGAATGACTTTGGATCTTGGATGTCTGAGGAAGCTCTAAGGGCTCCACATGCTTGGAGTAGACATCCCTGTACCTCATTAACATGTCTGAGATGTATCCATTACTGTCAACCTGGTTCAGCTTATCTCCTGAGACAATTTTACCAGGGGGTGGCTGCTGCACATGCTTCTTGAAGCCATAGGTGGGAGCTGGGTAACAGGTGGAAGAGCAGCCCTGAAAAGGGGTCAGCAAGCCTTCCCAGCAGATGTTCCTGTCCTCCCTGGGCACCCCATACACTAGCCCAATAAACACCTTTTCATTAATTCAATAACAACAATACCAATAATAATTGTATTCATTCAAGGGGATAACATTCTAGGAAAGGTAAATCATAAAAAGATGGAAGAGTGGGAAGGGGCAAGGAGGGGTCAGCAAGGAGGAAGAAAAAGACACTGAAATTGGGAGTGAAATGAGAGTGAATATGGCTGCTTCCCTTTGAAAATACTCATCCAGTATAAGGTAGTCTCAAATAAGGAGAGGGGGACCTTCTCTTTGTAGGAAAAATATCTGGGCTTCCTAAGAGTCAAACATCCTACCATTACTGGCACTCCATAGCCTAGTGATTAATGGATGGTTGCTCCAGAGTTGTAGGTTCATCCTGTGACATAAGCTCCCCAAAGTGGCGAAAGAACTTGGAGTCATGAGAGAAATGACTCTCTCCACAAAACCCCACACTCCACGTGACTCCCAGTTCTTGGCTTAGTGACTCTTTAGTATAATTTCTCATCAGTCTTTTTTTTTTTTTTTTTTAAATTAAAGCTTTTTATTTGTATAACATATGTATGGGTAGTTCCCCAGCATTGATCTTTACAAAGCTTTCCATTACAACTTTTACCCCTAGTCCCCTCCCTTCCCCTAGATGGCAGGAAGTCCACTACATGTTAATAATGTAATAATAGTTGACAAGTTGTGCAAGAAAAATCCTATCTACAAGAAAAAAAAGAAAACCAGAGAAAGGCAACACAATGCAAGCAAACATCAATAGAGATCATGAAAATGTTACATTGTGGTCCATATTTCATATCCCTCTCTCTGGGTGTATATGGTTTTCTTCAGTGAACAATTGGAACTGGTTTGAGACATTTCTTTGTTGCAGAGAGCCATGGACCTCAGAATTGATTGTCATATAGTATTGTTGTTGCCGTGTATAATGATCTCCTGGTTCTGCTCGTTTCACTCAGCATCAGTTCATTCAAGTCTCTCCAGGCCACTCTGAAATCGTCCTGCTGGTCGTTTCTTACAGAGCAATAATATTCCATAACATTCATATACCATAATTTATTCAGCCACTCTCCAATTGATGGGCATCCATTCAGTTTCCAGTTTCTAGCCACTACAAAAAGGGCTGCCACAAACATTCTTGCACATGTGGGACCCTTTCCTTCTTTGATGATTTCTTTGGGATATAAGCCCAATAGAAACACTGCTGGGTCAAAGGGTATGCACAGTTTGATAACTTTTTGAGCATAGCTCTAAATTGCTCTCCAGAATGGTTGGATCTGTTCACAGTTCCATCAACAACGTATTAGTGTCCCAGTTTTCCCACATCCCCTCCAACATTCATCGTTATCTTTTCCTGTCATTTTAGCCAATCTGACAGGTGTGTAGTGGTACCTCAGAGTTGTCCTAATTTGCATTTCTCTGATCAATAGTGATTTGGGGCAACTTTTCATATGACTAGAGATGGTTTTAATTTCATCATCTGAAAATTGTCTGTTCATATCCCTTGACCACTTATCTATTGAAGAGTGGCTTGAATTCTTATATATATGAGACAATTCTCTATATATTTTAGAAATGAGGCCTTTATCAGAACCATTAAATATAAAGATGATTTCCCAGTTTGATGCTTCCCTCCTAATCTTGTCTGCATTAGTTTTATTTGTACAGAAACTTTTTAACTTAATATAATCAAAATTATCCATCTGGTATTCAATTAGGAGTTCCAGATCTTCTTTGGACATAAATTTATTCCATCTCCACAGGTCGGAGAGGTAAACTATATTACGTTCCTCTAACTTGCTTACAAAATCACTCTTTATATCTAGATCTTGAACCCATTTAGATCTTATCTTGGTATGTGGTGTTAGGTATGGGTCAAGCCCTAATTTCTTCCACACTAGTTTCCAATTTTCCCAGCAGTTTTTGCTGAATAGTGAGTACTTATCCCAAAAGCTGGGGTCTTTGGGTTTATCAAACACTAAATTGTTAAGGTTATTGCCTAGATTGTCCTGATAATCTATCCTGTGCCACTGATCGACTGCTCTATTTCTTAGCCAGTACCAAATGGTTTTGATGACTGCTGCTTTATAATATAGTTTTAGATCTGGTACAGCAAGGCCACCTTCATCTGCCTTTTTTTTCATTAATCCCCTTGAAATCCTTGACCTTTTGTTCTTCCAAATGAACTTTGCTACTATTTTTTCTAGATCTGTAAAATAATTTCTTGGGAGTTTGATTGGTATGGCACTAAATAAGTAGATTAGTTTGGGTAGTATTGTCATTTTTATTATGTTCGCTCTGCCTAC
>JAJPUD010000206.1:424398-440674 GCA_023553655.1 Myrmecobius fasciatus | reverse complement strand
GATATTCCTCCATTTCATTTAGATTATCAAATTTATTGGCATAAAGTTGGGCAAAGTAACTCCTAATTATTGCTCTAATTTCCTCTTCATTGGAGGAAAGTTCTCCCTTATTCTTGAGACTAACAATTTGATTTTCCTCTTTCCTTTTTCTTATCAAATTAACTAAAGGCTTATCTATTTTGTTGTTTTTTTCGTAGAACCAACTCTTAGTTTTATTTATTAATTCAATAGTTTTCTTATTTTCAATTTTATTAATTTCTCCTTTTATTTTTAGAATTTCCAATTTGGTATTTAATTGAGGGTTTTTAATTTGTTCTTTTTCTAGTTTTTTTTTAATAATAAGCCCAATTCGTTGATCTTTTCTTTCTCTATTTTATGCAAGTAAGCATCTAGGGATATAAAATTGCCCCTTATAACCGCTTTGGCCGTATCCCACAAAATTTGGTATGTTGTCTCCTTATTGTCATTCTCCTGGATGAAATTATTGATTGTCTATGATTTGTTCTTTCACCCATTCATTCTTCAGTATTAGATTATTTAATTTCCAATTAACTTTTGGTTTATTTTCTCCTGGCCTTATATTGCATGTGATTTTTTTTTGCATCGTGATCTGAAAAAGATGCATTTACTATTTCTGCCTTTCTGCATTTGATTTTGAGGTTTTTATGCCCTAAACACATGGTCAATTTTTGTATAGGTTCCATGGACTGCTAAGAAAAAAGTAAACTCCCTACTGTCTCCATTCCACTTTCTCCATAGATCTATCATACCTAGCTTTTCTAACAATTGGTTTATCTCCCTAGTTTCTTTCTTGTTTATTTTGTGGTTTGATTTATCTAATTCTGAGAGAGCAAGGTTGAGATCCCCCACTAGTATAGTTTGGCTGTCTATTTCTTCTTGCATCTCTCTTAATTTCTCCCCTAGGAATTTGGATGCCATTGCACTTGGTGCATATATATTTAGTATTGATATTGCTACATTATCTATGGTACCCTTTAATAAAATGTAGTTTCCTTCCTTATCTCTTTTGATTAGATCTATCTTGGCTTTTACTTGATCTGAGATGAGGATTGCTACCCCTGCTTTTTTTTGTTCACCTGAAGCATAATAGGTTCTGCTCCAGCCTTTTACCTTCATCCTATATGTGTCACTATGTTTTAGATGTGTTTCTTGTAGACAACATATTGTGGGATTCTGGTTTTTAATCCAGTCTGATATCCGCTTCCGCTTTATGGGAGAGTTCATCCCATTCACATTCACAGTTAGAATAACTAATTCTTTATTTCCTGCCATCTTATTTACCTAAGTTATGTTTTCCCCTTTCCTTTCCCCTTTCTCCCTTCCCCCCTCCTCAGTACTTTGCTTTTGATGACCCCCTCTCCCAAACAATCCACCACCCTTTAGATCCTCCCCCCCTTTTTTAACTCCTTTCCCCTGATTCTTCTATTTTCCCTTCTAATAATTTATCCCTTTCTTTTTCCTCCTTTCCCTCCCACTTCCCTCTAGCAACAGACAAGTTTCTATGTGAAATCAAATGTCTGATATACACTTTTAGAGCCCAACCTGATGAGAGTAAAATTTACACAATGCTCATCTCCCTCCCCTCTTTCTCTCAATTATATTAGGTTTTCTTTGCCTCTTCAAGAGATTTTATCTTGTTTTTACCTCCTTTTGTTTTAGATCGTATTTTACCATTTTTTCCCTCTTTTCCCCAGTATGACAACCTTTTCCCCTCTAGTTTTCTTTTTCATATTATCAAAGTAATATCTAGTTAATTATACCCTCAAACTTTAAGTATCCCCATAGTAGAAATAAAGTTCTCGAGTCCTTTCCTTTTTACCTTTTTATGCTTCTCTTGAGTTCTGTGTTTGGAGGTCAAGTTTTTTGTTCAGATCTGGTCTTTTCATTAGAAATAGGTGAAATTCACCTATATCATTGAATGACCATCTTCTTCCCTGGAGGATAATGCTCATTCTAGCTGGATAGGTTATTCTTGGTTGTAATCCAAGTTCCTTTGCCCTTCAGAATATCTGGTTCCAGGCCCTTCAATCCTTCAGTGTGGAGGCTGACAGATCGTGTGTGATTCTAATTATTGATCCTCGGTATTTGAATTGTTTCTTTCTAGCTGCTAGCAGAATCTGTTCCTTGGTGCTATAGTCCGGAAATTTAGCCACGATATTCCTTGGGATTTTAATTTTGGGGTCTCTTTCAGGAGGTGATCGGTGAATTCTTTCAATGGTGATTTTGCCTTCTGATTCTACAATCTCAGGGCAGTTTTCTTTCAGTGTTTCCTTGGAAGATAGTGTTTAGATTCTTTTTTTCATCATGGCTTTCAGGAAGTCCAATAATCCTTAGATTGTCTCTCCTAGATCTATTTTCCAAGTCAGTTGTTTTTCCTAGGAGATATTTCATATTTTCTTCTAATTTTTCATTTTTTAAATTTTTTTGACTGATTCTTGAAGTCTTATTGAGTCATTGGCTTGCATTTGTTTAATTCTTATTTTTAAAGTGTTGTTTTCTTCAGTTACCTTTTTAAGCTCCTTTTGTAACTGGCCAATTGAATTTTTTGTTCATTGCACTCTTTTTCCACTTCACTAATTTTATTTTTCAATAAATTGGTGTCTTTTTCATATCTCTTTTGCAGGGCATCATATCCTTCTTGCAAGATATTGTATCCTTCTTGCACTGATTTCAATTTATTTTCCCATTTATCCTCCAGCTCTCTTATGGGGTTCTTTATGCAATCTTCCAGAAAGGCCTTTTGAAAAGGGGACCAGTGATGGTCCTTAAAAACTTCCTTTGGAGTTTTGTCTAAAGGAACCTCAGGATCTGGGGTCATCACTTCTTTCTCTTGATAAAAGCTGTCTATGGTGAGAGCTCTCTTTTGCTTCATTTTTTTTAGACAGTGTGGATGTCTAAGGCTTGGAAAAAATCTTTGCCTTGGGGCAATTCGTAGAATTAACTTAAGGTGCTGGGCTGGTGGGGGCTAGGACTAAATCGGGATTACTCCTTAAACAAGGCAAGTCTGCCAGAACACCTGCCCCCAATCAGGGCAGAGTGTCCCGAGTGCCTCAGATAAACTCCAGGTGTTTGGAATTTGGAGTTTGGAATTTCTGCCAGGATGAGCTGAGCTGAGTCCCACCCTCACTTCCAGCCTATACTTGAGTCCGCTTGTTTATCCCTCTGTCCAAGTTAGACAAACCTGATATGAAGTTTTTCAGAGAGCAGTGTCCAAATATTTCTGAATTCATTGACTTGAAGATCAGTTCAGAGGCTTATTTTATTGTTGGTTTGAGAGAAGATTGGAGGAGGACGCAGAGAGTCACGTTTTCACTTTGCCATCTTGGCTCCGCCCCCTCTCATCAGTCTTTTAATCTGGGTTCCCTAATATACAGCTCTCCCCGTTCCTCTGCTAGGATCCCTTTGCTTCTCTGCTTTGCCACTGTCTTAGGTTCTATGAGTCTGCTCAAGTATCTGTAACTTGGATTTGCCAGACTTGTTCTCATAAGTGTGTAGAAAATGTTACTCTACATCACCATAGTTGTGGTACACTTCCCTGCTGCTGCTACTGCCACTGTTTCCTCAGAATAAGGGAGCTCTGGGATTCCAGAGAACTCTGTTACTGATTGCTTTTAGTCTCCTTGCTGGTGGCTTTTACTTATTTTTCCTTCTTGGATTGCTTATCACTCCTTTGGGGATTCCTTTTACCTGGGAGTTATTGAATATGGTTTTTTTTTTGTTGTTGGTTTTTTTGTTGTTTTTTTTTTTTTTTTGCTTTTTGCTGAGGCAATTGGGGTTAAGTGACTTGCCCAGGATCACACAGCCAGAAAGTGTTAAGTGTCTGAGACTAGATTTGAACTCAGGTCTTTCTTGTTTCAGGGATGGCACTCTATCCAATTCACCACCTAGCTGCCCCTAACTATGTTCTTATTAAAGCAATTATTACTTGAATCCTTGGGTTCTGAGGGATCCATTATACTAGTTATATAACCACAATCTGAGAGGCTAGGCATTTTATATTTTTATAAATATTCATCCATTTATGTTATCAAGGTTAGTGTCATATAACTGAGCAAAATAGTTCTGAAAAAAAAATAAGTTGAATTCTATCTTGTTTGTTATTCTACTTTTCCCCTTTTTATTTTGGTAATTTAGTTTCCCTCTGTTTTTCTCTAAATCAAATCAACTAACCATTTGTATATTTTAAATTAGTCTTTCTTAAAAAGTTTCCACCCTATATTTATTGGGTGTCTAAATTTATTGACTCATTTTTGCTTTTGGTTTTTCTTCTTCTTTGATTTTCAGATGTTTTGGTGTTTTTAACTTGTGGATTTCCTAGATTTTAGTTGCAAACCCAATTCAGTGATTTCTTCTTTAAAAGGTTTAAAATTTCAAGGGAAATGATGAAAAAAATAAGAATGAAAAGGGACTAGCACTTTCAGTCTTCAAATTATATTATAAAACAATAATTTCAAATGTCTTAAAAATAACAGAGTAGGCCAATTTAATAAGACAAATAAGGAAGAATTTAAAATAGTATTTGATAAAGCCAAGTATTCAATCTAGTATTTGATAAAGCCAAGGATATAAATTATCTGAGGAAAAAATCTGAGGAAAAATATTCTATATGATTAGAACTTTTAGGAAAACTAGAAAGCAGTTTGGCAGAAATTTGATTTGGATCAATATGGTATACCATATGTTATTAAAAAAAAACAACTAAAAATGGATATGCAACCTTAATAGTAAAGGCATATCCCATCAATTGGGGAATTATGGTATATGAATATACTGGAATATTATTATGTTATGAGAAAAAATGAACAAGCTGATTTCAGAAAAACCTGGAAAGACTTAGATGAAGTGAAATGAGTAGAACCAAGAGAACACAGTAACAACAGGATTATATGATGATCAACTGTGAAGGACTTGGTTCTTTTTTTCTTTTTAACAATGAGATGATTCAAGACAATTCCAATAGATTTGTGACGGAAAGAACCTTCCACTTCACATCTATTATAGAGACTGAATGTGGATGACAACATAGTATTTTCACTTTTGTTTTCTCATTTTTTCCCCTTTTGATCTGATTTTTCTTGTGCAGGATGATGAATATGGAAATATATTAAGAATTGCACATGCTTAACCTATATTAGATTACTTGGTGTCTAGGGGAGGGAGGAGGTGAGAAGGGAAGGAGAAAAATTTGAAAAGCAAGGTTTTGCAAGGATGAATGTTGAAAACTACCTTTGCATGTATTGAAAAAATAAAAAGTTATTATTTAAAAAAAATAGTAAAGGCATATATGAGCCATTCCTCAGTGGATAAGTTGTCAAAAAAATGAACAAAGAGCTCTCAAAAGAAGGATTTCATACTATTAATAGCCATATGAAAGATTCTCATAATCAATAATAAAAGAAATACAAATCTAACCAATTTTGAAGTTTCACTTCACATCTAGAAATTTGTCAGACAACAAAAGATGGGAATAGCCAATAATTAGAAAAGTTGTTAAAAAAAAAGCACATTGTGAATTGATCCAATCATTCTGTCAAGCAATTTAAATTATGCTAAGAAAGAAACTAAAATGTTTAAATCCCTTCATCCACAAATTGTTTAATAAGCATATACCCCAAAGAGGTTAAACATAGAAAGGTTTTCGACACCAAAATAGTTACAGCAGATTTTTTGTAATAGCAAAGAATTGAAAATGAAGTAGATGCTCATTGAGGAACAGCTAAACAAATTATACCGCATGAATATCATAGATTATTACAATGTCACATGAAAAGATGAATATGAAGGATCCAAAGAAGTATGGGAAGATGAGCTGATACAAAATAAAGAAAGTAGAACTAGGAAAATAATACACAATGAATACAATCTATGTGTAAAGAATAACTAGAACAAGGAACCTAGAACACTAATTGATCAAGCTTGGCCCAGAAGAACAGGTATGAGAATAAACCTCCCTCCTTTCTTTTCAGAGGGCTATTGGCATAGAACATTGTACATAACTATTGGAGTCAGTTGCTGTATTGATTAGTTTTGCTAAAATGCTTTCTTTTTTTTAAATTAAAAAAAATTCTTTGTTTAAAAGCACTGTTTATTGATTCAACTGTTTTATTCTCTCCACAGTTTTATTAATTAACCTACATTGACCACTAACTTCAAGTCCTTGAGGGCTCACCCCTATGTTGTGCCTGGTGGAAATATCCTATTCTTCAACTGGTGATCGCATCAGTACTAATTAAGGGTAAGAACTAAGGCAAAGAGTGGTCTCTTTTACCTCATCAAAAAAAAGAAAATTGATCTGGGAGGGCAAGATCCTTAAGATGTCTGGTCAAAAGAAATAATTTCTATTTACATTCACTCTGAACCAATCAGGATCTAAACAAAGACCAACTGGGGCTTGTATTGGAACCTATTTTTGGCCAATCAATAAAATCCAGAGTTATTTGGGTTTAAGGTATGGTTCTCAAGAAAGAAATCTGAATGGACATTGCCTCAGTCAAATTGAGACCTCTAGAGATCTTAGCTTGAAAAGGCCAAAGTCTCCTGCTGCATCCAGGGTTATCTCCATCTTGCCACTGGACCCAGATAACTCTGGAGAAAAAAAGGAAGGCTGGCAATTTTGAATAGTCCCTCCCTTACTGAAATCCAACACACTTTCATGGCCTGACATCACTTCTCTGATGTCTCCTTGAGAATGAAAGACAAACAACAACCATAGCAGTAGCAATAGAATAGTAGTAGCAACACTAGTGGTCATAGTAGTAGTAGTAGTAGTAGTAGTAGTGGTGGTGGTGGTTGTGCCAGTGGTGGTAGTAGCAGTAGGAGCAGCAGTAGCAGCAGCACCATTATCCTGATCAACTCCTTCTTGAGATAGTAATTGAATCTATATCTAAAAGTTATTCATTAAGCCTTTATTCGAAAATCTGAAGAGCTGGAGACTCACTATATAACAATTCCAGGTGGGCAAATTTAATTACTAGAGAGTTTTTTTCAAAAGATGACAACAAAAATGGCATACTTATCCAAATTGCTGATGATGTGAAGCTAGGAGGAAAGCCAATAGATTAGATGGCAGAATTGAATGGAGAACTGCCATTTAAAGTAAGACACTTTGGAGTACTGTTTATTGAATATATATATATATAAGGGCAGAAACAATTTACAATTAGAAGGTGCAAAAACAAGAAAGATTGAGAGGAACTAATGAAGAAAGAAATGGCCAACAAGTAGCACATAATAGAACTGAAAGAATCAACAGAAACAGCCAACAACTCTTTACAATGAAAAATAAAGTTGCATACAATGCAGACATAATGAAAAACATGTTCAGAAAATGAGGGCATCATTGAAATAACTGTAAAATGTGCAGACTCAAGGGACAGACCTAAATTATAGGTCAAGATGCAGCAATTTCAGGGTTATTGACATGTCAGAAATTTTTGAAAAACAAAGGAGTCATCTGAGCATCTTATTACAGAAAATTGTTAAGGAAAATTTTTAGAATTAGTAAAATGCAAATCAAGAGAATTCAATCAATTAACAAACATTCAAAAAGTACCTAGTGTGTCAGGCACTGTTCTGAGGACTGGAGATACAAAAAAAAGGTTAAAAAAAAAATCTCTGATCTCAAAGAGCTCACAGTCCAATGACGTAAACAACATGAAAACTATGTACAAATAAGACATATACTAGATAAATTAGAAATAATTAATAGAGAATAGGCTTCAATAGAAAGTGGGACTTTAGCTGAGACTGGAAGAAAGCCAGGGAAGCTAAGAGGCAGAGATGAAGATGGGAAATGCTCTGAATATGGGGGACAGCAAATGAAAATGACCAGAATTAGGGGATGGAGAATCTAGTTTGAGGAATAGTAAGGAGACCAGTATCTGTGGTTCAAAAGGTACTTAGGAGAATGGGAATGCAGTGGGAGAATGGAAAGGTAGAAAGGGGACAGATTATATATAAAGAGCTATAAAAGTCAAAGTGAGGATTTTATATTCAACCCTGGAGGCAAAGATGAACCACTGGAGTTGACTGAATAGAATCAGATTGGTGCTCTAGAAGTTCAATCTGACAATTGATTGGATGATGGACTAGACAGGACAGAAATGTCTAGCAGGAAAATTAGCCAAAAGGCTGGTACAATATTACAAATGTGAGGTGAAAAGGGCTTAGACCCTTATCACCAAAGTGATGACAGTGTCAGAGGAAAGAAGGGGTTATATATAAGACATGTTATAAAGATAGAAATGGCAAGACTTGGCAACTGAATAAATATGGGAGGGAAAAGTGACAGGTTTTCAGCTTGGATTACTGGGAATTTGGTGATATCTTTCATGGTAATAAGGATATAAGGAAGAGATATTTGGATGAAAAGATAATGAGCTCAGTTTTGGATATGTCTACTTAACTAAAGACATCTGCAAGACATCCACTTTGAAATATGCAATAGGCAGTTGTAGATGTAAGATAGAAAGTCAGGTCAGATTAGAGTTAGAAAAATAAATCCAAGCATCATCTGCCTACAAAATGATATTTGAATCCATAAATGCTGCTGAGCTCTCCAAGTGAAATAGCATATGGGGAGAAGAGAAGAGGTCCCAGGACACAGGGGTCACAGGACCCTACCAAGAAAAAAAAATTAAGACAACTCTCCTGTAGTTAAACTTTTAAACTTTATCACTATAATAATGATCAACATGAGTCTTGCCAGATTCCCCTTAATTCTAGGATCTTCTGTCTGTTGATTATTCCTAATTTAACCTGTATGTAATTTGTTTGTAAATAGTTGTTTGCATATTGTCTCTCCCATTAGACTAGAAACTTCTGGAGAGCAGGGACCAACTTTTGTCTTTCTTTTTCTTCCTAATGCTCAGCACTGCACTTTGCGTGTAGTAGGAGCTTAATGTTTTTTGTTTGTTTGTTTGTTGCTGAGGCAATTGGGGTTAAGTGACTTGTCCAGGGTCACACATCTAGGAAGTGTCTGAGGTTCTCCAGACTTCAGGGCTGGTGCTCTAGTCACTGTACCACCTAGCTGCCCCCGGAGCTTAATGTTTTCAGAGGACCAGTAGCATCATGAGGGATATTTTGATTTACGTATGATTTGAATTTGAGTGAGATAGGATTGCACAAAGTAAAGCAGCAGATTGCTGGTGATGGCCTGGGTGACTTGGCCAAACCCTAAACTCTCCACAGAGCCTGCTTTGTTCACCTTCGATTGTTCTCATTGGCTCCTTCTGCTGCATGAAGTCTTCACATGCTTGGTGGAGACATCACCGTAACTTACACAGGGTGGCCTTGTTGGAACTTAGGGGGTATTCAGGGAGTTCCAGCACCTCTGGTGTGAGGGCTTGCTGAGCGAGCTCTTTTCAGGGCTGCACATTCATCTTTGGTCTCCACTTGCCATTGAATTCTCACTTATGGCTACAAAAAGCCACAATTCTATAGCTAGAGGGAGGAGAAAGGCAGGACAAATCCCCTTGATAACTAGCAATCCCAAAGTCAGAGTTTCCCCTTAAGTTAGTGTTGCAGCCTTCCCTGAAGTAATAAAGCTACCAAAGAGAGAGTTCCCCCTCCAGGCTATTGGTCCAGAGAACTTTAAAAAGTCAGAATTTAGAAAACTTAAGTTAATTTTCTGACTGTCTGATATATTAGCTATATATCCTTTGGCAAATCAATTAATTCTTAGCCTATTTCCTCATCTATAAAATGAGGGGGTGTTTGATCTCTAATGTCTCTAACAACTTCAATTTCATGATAATTCTATGATAATCCAGCTTTTCCTTGATTATGGAAGACAGTAGGGTAAGCAGTTAAAATATCTTCACTGGCAGAGAGAGCTAGTATAAAAAACAACTTTGAGAAGATCAGAGAGAGCTAGTATAAAAAACAACTTTGAGAAGATACTCCAATTCTACTCTGTAACACACTGACTCCTAGTAGAAAAATAACCAAGCATTTTGACCCATGTGAAACTTTTCATGTATATTTTGGAAACTGTTGTCATTCACCCAATTCACCCAAACTATGAGCAAGAAACTGTCAAATGGCTATAGTCACACCATTTGTTAAAGAGATCATAGTCTAAGTTGAGATAACTTCCACATATAACACATGCAAAACAATTAGAAAACTTGGAGCAGAGAATTTATCCATCCACTCTAAAATTGTCATGCTAACAAAGACAAAGATGAGCAAGTTAATAATAAAAGAAATGTAGCTTTTAACAGTTAAAATATTAATATATTAATATAGTATTAACAAGTACTTTGATTTTTTTTCTTTTAATTTTTACCTTAACTGGGATGTTTTGTTCTTTATAAATAGAGGAAGTTGAAGAAATCAAATACTGTGTTGCTGTCTAAACTACACATATATGAAATACATATATGTGTATATATGAATATATATATATAAAGATATGTATATTTTTTGGTGGATAACCATTGAGTGGGATACTCCTGTTGCTCTTAGTTATCCATATCAGAAAGGGAGTATTTCAAGAGGAAGAGAAAGTGGTGCCTGATAGGAATTCAAAAGCCTCTATAGGACTTGGATGGCAGCTAGATAGTAGAGTGCAAAGTGCATCTGATCTGGAGTTAGGAAGGCTCAACTCCAGTGTTCAAATCTGACCTCAGATACTTATTAGCTGGATGACCCTGGGCAAGTCACTTAATTTCTTCATCTGTGAAATGGGCTGGAGAAGGAAATGCACTATCTCTGCCCAGGAAACCCCAAATAGGGATCAAGAAGACTAGGACACAACTGAATAAAAATAGAAATTGCCCTGTAACCTCACCTCACTCATGACTGAAAATGTTGTGGCATCCGAACCTAATACCTGATATACACTATTTCAAAATTAAAATAAAAGTCATTAATGAAGTGTAAAGAATTGTAGACTAAGAGTCACAAGAGGCCTGGATTTATGTAAAGTTCACATTTTGACTTTTCCTTTTACTTCCTATGTGACTTTGGGTAAATTACTTCATCAATTTCCTGCTTTGCAAAATGAAGGGATCAAGAATAGCTGATCCCCCAGGTCCCTTCTAGCTAAATGGCTTGAATTTCATTCAGTCAGGAAGCCCTGGGATTAAATCCAACCTCCAATACTCACTAGCTATTTGATGCTGGGCAAATCACCTAAACTCAATTTCCTCAACTGTAAAGATGGGGATAAGAATAGTACCTACTTCCCAGAGTTCTTGGGAAGATCAAATGAGATATTTATAAAGATGTTAGCACAATGTCTGGCATATAATAAGTGCTTAATAAATGCTTATTTCTTTCCTGGGTTTCAGTCCTGGTTCTCAAACTTGGAAGCCACATAGAGTCTCAAAGTGCTATAGAGATGTGAATTGCCTGCAAAATATTGAAATGTAGTAGCTCAAGGCCTCCAGTGAGTTGTTTTGGCCAGGAAGGAAGGGAGTGGAGGGGGAGGAAAGGAGTAAAAGTTTCATCTTTCTTCTAATGTTTCTTCCCCCAAAAGTTGAGGTTCAGTGCAAACATGAATAAGGCATGTTTCTTGGCAAAAAATTGAGGGGAAAAAACTTGACAAACTGTTGTGTATTTTGGATGGATAAATTCTCTGCTCCAACTAGTCTTTCTTTTATGCCCTTACACTTGCTATTAACATTTGTTTATTCTTTTCTGTTCCCTTTAAAATTTTTTTTAAACAAGGGTCTATATTTGCAAATATCCTCCAGAGGAAAGGTTTGTTCTTTTTTTGTTTGTTTGTTTTTTGATATGCATATTTTTTCCTTGCCTTTTTTTTTTTTTTTTTTTAAAGAATCAGCTTTTATTCTTTGTTTTTAACTCAGCATGTCTTTGGGAGTCTCCTGTTCTCACTGCCTTGCAGCCTTTCCATTCTCAAATGGATGTTTCCTACCAGAAGTTCAAACTCTTTCATAAAAGCCCTTTCTGTTGTATTTGAGCAGAATGTGAAACACTGGGAGATGGTTTGTTGCGGTTGGGGGCGGTCCCAGTTCTTGCCCAAACAAGTCATCTCAAAGCAAAAGCTTTGTGCATTTTCCTCCTCCTCCCTCCCAATCTTGGCCTCTGCAAGCTGGTTTTTTTCCCCCTAAAATACAGCTAATGTTTCTGCTTAGCTCTTCAGAAGAGTTCTTAAAGCTCTTCCCTTTAAGTTTCTTTGTACTTTAAACTGTAAAGAACCCATTGCTTGTGTTCTCTTGCTAGCCTGAGGAAGAAAAAAAAAAATGCCCTGCATGCCCTGTCCATATTTTGTGGAAACAGCTGGATAACATGATTTGGTAATTTGCTCCTTATAGTCAGTTACAAGTGTAGGGGGTTTCATTACAAAAAAGCAGAGTGCTGGGAATCTGGGCAACCCCAGCCAAGTTTCACTGCTGCCATTGAAGGGAAAGCTGCCCCATTCTCCTGTGGTGGCTGATGCTGAGTCTGAGGGAACACACAAGGGCATCCTGTGTCTCCCAAATCACTCCACCAGATGTTAAATAAGCCAAAGATCTTTCCAGAAGCCTAAGAAATATCAGGCTTCCTAGAGCTTCTTTCTGTCTTTCCCTTTGAGTCAGTCAACAAGCATTTAAGTGTTTACTGTGTGCTGGAACGAAGTAATCGAGATTTAAAAAAAAAAAAAAAGGCAAAAAAGGCAAAAGCACTGCCCCTGCACTCCCAAGAATTCCCACTCTAATGAGGGAGACAATATGCATTAGCTATGTACATATAAGACCTTATGCAGTGTAAATGGAAGGTAATGGAGGAGAGAAGGGAGGCTGAGAAACACTTTGAGCTGAGTCTTGAAGGAGCTGATCCAAGGGGAAGGTAGAAGGGACGTTTTAGGAGGTAGGATTGAAGCTAAACCTTGAAGAAGGTCAGAGAAGTAAGAAGGTAGAAGGAAGAAAGCATTCCAGGCATGGGGGAAACTTGGGTTGCATTTGCTAGTGATAATTTAGGGGATTGGGAGAAGTGGCAGAGACAAATTAGTGGCTAGAGATTTGCTGGTCAACTTACTCAATTTACTTTGCCCATATTCAGACTTCAAATTATTGAGATATGGTACCATGAGCCCCTAAAATAATCTGTGCTATACCATTTAAGAAATATTTATTGAGGGCCCACACTTTGCTAGCTACTATGGCTTCACTTCATAGAGAATAAAAAGATATGACCTTAAGGAACTTTAGATTTCTTCCTAATTATAGGTATCTTTATCACTGTTGAGGGCACAATTATCCTTCATCATGTTTGCAACCTTGAAGGTACAAGCCTTCTGACTCCTCACTGTATCTCCCTCATCACACTTATTCAATCATTCTCTCAGTATTGCCATTTCTATTTCCACAATATCTCGTCTCCTCTCAATTTACCTGACTTTCAACCTAATTCAGGCCCTCATAGTCTCTTGATTGGTCTATTGCAACAAGTCCTATTTGTTTCTAAAATTGAATATAAGCTCCTGTGTTCAGCTTTGTAAAGACAATTTAACCCCAATCTACCTTTTAAAATTTATTTCTCATTACTCAACTTTAGAGCTAAATTCAGTCAAATTGATCTCCTTGGTATTTCTAACACAAGACACTGCATTTCCTACCTTAATTTCTTTGCACTGGCTGTCCCTCACAGATAAAAAATACTCATTTCTGACCCCCTAGTTTCCTTCAAAACTCTCAGACATTTTCTAGATGCAGTCTTTCCTGATCTTCCCACCTATATATAGTTAGGTGATACTCCTTTCATGCATGTGAATGACTTGATGGTTCAAAGGGACAGAGAAGAAACATTATATAAAAATAATAAAAATTCGTAAAATGCAAATGTGAAGCACAGTAAGAATAATATCTTAATTTATCATTCCCCTTCTCCCCGGGGTATACAAACATCAATAAGGGGGAGTGGGAGTGGCAGCAAGGAACACTTCAAAGTTTAATTTACATTATTAGCATTTTCTTCATCACTTTCTTTCATCTAGGCAATTAAAAAAACTAATAAATCAAGCTTTGTTTTGCAATTTTTACTGGTTTCTGAGGTATAAATATTTAGAATAAAAATTTAGCATTCTGGCTTCAGCATACCCCTGTACCCAAATGTACTCTTGGGTTCTAAGTTATCTTTTTATTTAAATTATTTAATTCAAAGATAAGTTCACATGATTTACACCAAGTTTAGGTAAGACATAGTACCTGTTTTCCCATGGCTTACACAGGAAAATAGTGGATTATAAACTATAAACACATCAACAAATGGCAGAGCAGAATATGTGAAATAGGTGCAAGGAAGAATTAAACTAGGAGTCTGTGGTTAAGCTATAGATTAAATAACATCACTGCAGGGGCAGCTAGGTGGCGCAGTGGATAGAGCACCAGCCCTGAAGTCAGGAGGACCTGAGTTCAAATGTGATCAAATCTGATCTCAGACACGTAACCGCTGTGTGACCCTGGGCAAATCACTTAACCCCAATTGCCTCAGCAAAAAAAAAATAATAATAATATCACTGCAAGATTCTTCTATTAGGTCCAATTTCTTTTTTGCATGAATTTTATTTTAGAATAGAAAGTCTCAAAGTTCACCCTCATATTTTGGAAGCCTAGCTATCCCTATCATGTCCAGGCTTGAAAAGAATGGTCAGGAGCCCAGTGCTACTACTGATCAGCACTAAATTTTGATCTGCTCAATTTCTGACCTCTTCAAACCCATCCCCTAATTTCTTAGGCAACCTGGGGGCTCCCCAACTCCCAGGATTTACCATTCTAATGCCAGATTGTGCACCCTAGCCCACTGCAGCTCAGAACTCCAAGCTCAAGCTATCTACCAGTCTCAGTTTCTTTGACAGGTGTAATTATAGGCATGTGCCACCTCATTCAGTCAACTTCATTTTATAGATAAGGAAACTGAAGCTTAAAGAGGGGCAGTTTACATGGCCAAGATCACATATTGTGGCAGAACAAGGACTAGCATTCAAATTTCTTGATTTCCCATTTAGCGCTTTTCACATAGCATTACACATCTTTAACATGGATCCCTAGCAGATCTATTTTACAATGAATTTCTTAATATGCTGACTTACATTATAAAGAAGTTGTAGAGTATAAAAGATGTACTTCTCAAACAGAGACTAAAAGAAAGAAAGCAAAGGAAAAAGGTACATAGAACCTTAAAGAGCCAGGACTGAGATTTTCAAGTCTGGATTTTATGTTTCCCAATCAAGAAAGTCTCAGAAGTTAGGATATTCTGTCATCTAATTTCACCTTTCAGGAAAGGCTCTGATTTAATGGGGCCAAATATTACATTGCTAGTCACATTCTCTAATTCAATTCTGGTGTTGTGTGTTCAGCACATAAATCAGCAGAAATGGAACAATCTCTGAAAATTGGATTTAGAAGACCTAGATATCAAGACTTGGTTCTCCCAATGAAGCCACTGAATTTTTTTAAAAGTCACTGAACTTTTCTGTGCTTCAGTTTCTCATATATAAAACGAGTGTAATTGCTTACATTTCCTTCAACTCTAAGTTGTAAGTAAAAGTGTGCTTTATTATATTTTTATTGTTATTGTTCAGTCATGTCTGACACTGTGACCCCATTTGGAATTTTCTGGGTAAAGATACTGGGGTGGTTTGCCATTTCCTTTTCTAGCTTATTTTATAGAGGAGGAAATTGAGGCAAGCAGGGTGAAGTGAATTACTCGGAGTCACACAGCTACTAAGTATATGAGGCTAGATTTGAGCTCAGAGTTTCCTAACTCCAACTCCCGAGTTTGGTTGTTTTAGCCACTGTACCATTTAGCTATCTTGCTATATGGGATCAGTAGAAAGTGCAATCAAAGTGAAACAGAATAAATAATCGTGCCAGTAGTGTTATTTAAAAAGGAAACAAATTCCCACAAACAGAGCAGTGAAATATTTTCCCCCTAAGAACTGACTTGAGAAATTGTCCAATCTTCAGGGAAGAAAACTTCCTTACTGAATGTTTTTGGTCACTTTGAAAGGAAATAGTTGTTTTCCATGCTTGCTGGATGGTATTGTGCTAAGTACTCACCGCCACCTAGTGGTATTTTTCTTGAATTTCCCCTTGCCTCTCACTTTTCTCATCCAATGATTTGCCACGTCTCAGCCATTCTGCAGAGTACTTTATCTCCTACTCTCTATTCCTATTACATCACCCCCCCCCCAGCAGAGCCTTTATCACCACCCCCATGGTTTATTTCAATAACCTCTTAATAGTTCAATCCACCTACATTCTCTCCCACTTCAAATCCTTTTTTTTTTTTTTTTTTTTTTTTTAAT
>JAJPUD010000206.1:410719-424298 GCA_023553655.1 Myrmecobius fasciatus | reverse complement strand
GCAAAGACATTCAATGAAGTATCAAAATGAGTTACAATAAAACATTCCTTCTATAAACTTGGGGCAGATTCTCCTACATATGACCAGTGAGGAGATTGGACCTGCACAGAGATCATGCATCTGGAGGAACCTGCTCAGAGTTCCTTGCATGTTCCTCCATTACATGCAAGGAACATGTAAAGCCAAAGCAACTCATGCCTCCCCTACTTCAGGATCATTGATTTTTCTAGCAAGCTCATGCTGCTTTTCTGGGGGCAGACGCATCTGCTCTGTTCTCACTGAGCTTGCTTCCCACTAGGTGAAACATCCCTATTAAACATAAAACAAAGTACTGCTCAAGTATGATGACCACAAATCCACTACTCTTTTATATTTGCCTCTCCCTTTCCATTAAATAATTGGGAGCTATCATCCATTAAGGGGAAAACTAGATGGCTCAGTGGATAGAGCATCAGGCCTGGAGTCAGGAGGGACTGAACTCAAATTTGACCCAGATCAATTGCCCAGCAAATAATAACAAATCATTATTTAAACCGATGTGGTACAAGGGGAAGAACTCTAATTCTGGTGTCTGAAGGATACAGTGACAAACAACAGAGCAGTGCTGCTGGGATAAAAGCAGGCATCTATTAGGCTTAGAGGTTGGAGGTCATTCCTTTATGGGACAAGGCAAGTGTTGGGTATGTATCAGGTTTACTCCCTGAAGGAGAGCCCTGGCTGTGTGTGTGTGTGTGTGTGTGTGTGTGTGTATTGGGGGTTTATTCTGTATTTCAATTACTTGGGAAAATGTATAGGGTTAAGACAAGCCCTATAATCAGGAAATAGGAAGAACAAAGAACAAGTTTGTGGAATAAGATATGGGATGAGGTTTTGAAAAGAACATGTTTAGACAAAAGCATGTTTGGGAAAGAGCATGCATGATGCTTCTCATTAAAACTTTTTTAATACCAAACTACGGGTTGCCTCAAGGCACTCTGGGATCAAATATAGATGCTTAACAATGTGGAGTTTTGCTGGGGCTTGATAGCCCAGCCTACACACTGGGTTCAAATCCTGCTCCTGTGACCTTAGGCAAGTCGCTTAATCTCTTTGGGCCTACATTTCTTCAACTGTAAAAATCATAGAAGTTGGAGTAAATGGCCTTTTAGGTCCCTTTCAACTTTAGATTTATAACACAAATACTATCCACAGAGATTATGTTATACTAGTTTTAAGAAAGACAAAAATGGTGTTTATCTCAGATTCTCTGACTCCAAATCCAGTGCTTTCCCCAATTTACTGTGCCTGGTCTAATAATGCTAAAAGCTACTAGAATTCTTGAGGTAAAAAGAATTCAAGAAATGACATATATATATATATATATACACACACACACACACATATATATATTTTTTGCTGCAGCAATTGGGGTTAAGTGGCTTGCCCAGGATCACACAGTCAGGAAGTATTAAGTGTCTGAGGTTATATTTGAACTCAGGTCCTCCTAACTTCAGGGCTGGTACTCTATCGGCTGCGCCACCTAGCTGCCCCAATAGCCTATATATTCTTAATGAGTCCACTGGAATTTAACAAGTGGAAGCAGAGTGATCTAAAAGGGAAGAACAATGTAAGTGAATTACAAGTCCCAGATTCCCTAATATTCTAGGTCTTAGCTCTATATAGTTTAGTTATACCTTTTACCTTTTCCAGTTTCTTAATGTGTAAAGTGGAGAAATGTATGTCCTATCTACCTTACACTTTTTTTTTCCCTTACAAGCACTTTGGGAAAAGATTAAAACACAACAAATTTTTAAGTTATCAAGAAGAAACATATAAAAAGATGTTTTTAAAAGTGCTATATAGATAACTTGAGTATGATTTTTAAAAATACATAAAGAGGGCAAAGAGTCTTTGCCATTATCTTATGGATATTCCTACATTTAAGAAGATATTTGCTCTTTTTTTCCTCTTAGACTTTGTATGTAATAAACACTAGTTGAGTTGGGTAGTAACATGTTTCACTTGAGTTGGAGATTGATTTGACTAAAGCAAGAATTTGGCTTTGAGAAATGTTACACAATTTATACAATTAATGGCAACATTGTAAAGACAAACAATTCTGAAAGATTGAGTATGTTTGATCATTACAATGAACAATTATGTTTCCAGAGGATTCATGATGAAACATGCTATCCACCTCACTAGGTAGATGGACTCAGAGCTAAGGGAGACATATTTATTTGGATGTGATCAATATGGGAATTTATTTTCCTTGAATAAACAAGTTTGTAACAAGGGTTTTGCTTTCTTTCCCCTCCCCCCCCAATATAGAAAGATAGATTGTTGTTG
Organism: Myrmecobius fasciatus; assembly: GCA_023553655.1. Lineage (NCBI taxonomy): Eukaryota > Metazoa > Chordata > Mammalia > Dasyuromorphia > Myrmecobiidae > Myrmecobius > Myrmecobius fasciatus. Next base: position 421,970 of record JAJPUD010000206.1, on the reverse strand, counting down.
ATTATTATTATTTTTTTATTAAAAGATAGAGAAATGTTCCAGGACTTTCAAGGTGCACCTTTGCCAATATCACCTTTCTGAGTTCAAATCTGTCCTCAAATCCTGGCCAAGTCACTGAACTGTTTGCTTTGGTTTCCTTATCTATAAAGTGAGGTGAAGAAGGAGATGGCAAACCACTCCAGTATATTTGCCCAGAAAACTCCAAAATGGGTTCACAAAGAGTCAGACACCACTGAAATGACTGAACAACAAAAAAATCATATGGTATCAGAGAGATCACAGCTGGAAGGGGCTGTTGAGTCTAACCTACTTATTTTGCAGATAATCGAACCAAGACTTAGAAAGAGAGCTTTATTCTCTAAACAGAAGAGAGAATTACTTCTTACTGGTAATCTTATTCTAACTAGGCCTTTTATCTCTCTCTTTTCTTCCTTAAAAAAGAAGTTTCATTAAGAAAAAGTGCTACATGGATATCCTGCCATCTAGGGGAGGGGTAGGGAATGGGGGGGAAATTTGTAACAGAAAGCTTTGTAAGGGTTAATGTTGTAGAATTACCCATACATATGTTTTGCAAATAAAAAGTTTTAATATTAAAAAAAAGAAAAAGTGCTACAAATATAGTTCCCAAGTATAAGAACCCATCATTGAGACATATTATTTTGACACAGAAAAGAGATACACATCTCACCTGATATATATAACCAAATCACAACTCTTGTGCCCTTGTTTTCTATTTGATTAGTATGCTATACTAATTATGTGCACACACACCAACTAGGGTCCTTTTGCCAAAAGTAAATGACTTTTTGTGGGTGAATAACATATTTCTCTGGGGAAGGGGATAATAAAATTATTTCTCTAATGCTTCTTAGGGTTTTATTCTTTGATTCCTATATTATGTACCTGCATTACTTTTCTATGCATTCCCATTTCTAATCAGTCAGTAAGTCAGTCAACATTTACTAAACATCTGTTATGTTCCAGGCACTGTGTTAGCTAAGGAGATATGAAGAAAAATAAAAGAGTTCCAATGAGGGAGACAATAAGCAAAACTATGTATCAATAAGCAATATAGAGTATAAATAAGAAATAATAAATAGAAAGAAGGCACTAGAATAAAGAGGGTTCTAGAAAGGCTTCCTGTGGAAAATGAGATTTTAGTTTGGATTTGAAGGAAGCCAGGGGACCCAAGAAATGGAGATGAACAACTAAGCATTCCAGGCTTGAGGGACAGCCATAGAAAATACCTGGACACTGGGAGATGGAATATTTTGTTGAACAGTAAGGAGGACACTGTCATAGGATTAAAAAAGAACTAGAATGTAGGAACTGGAAAGGGATGAAGCCCTTTGAAAGTCAAACAGAAGATTTTGTAATTGATTGTGGAGGTTATAGTAAACCATTGGCATTTACTTTCATTTTAGAAAATTCACTTTGGTAGTTGAATGGATGACAAACTGAAGTGGGGAAAGGTTTGTGGCAATCAGCATATTGTCGGAATATTCTAGATATAAAGTGATGTGGGCCTACTTTATGGTGGTGGTAGTATCAAGAAAGACTTTTTCATCCCTTATTAAACCTCCCATGATTGCCCCCTCAACTCACCTTTTCAAGTGAGAATCTTGCCTTATGTTTAAAATTTTTCAGTAGTATTTTATTTTCCAAATACATGTAAAAATAATTTTTCAACATTTATTTTTTATCATTTTTATTTTTTTAACTTTTTAATAATAGCTTTTTATTTTCAAAATATATGCAAAGATAATATTCAACATTCACCCTTTCAAAACCTTATGTTCCAAATTTTTCTCCCTCTCTTCTCCTTTCCTCTCCCCTAGATAGAATGTAATCCAAAACATGTTAAACATGTGCAGTTTTTCTATACATATTTCCACATTGATCATGTTGCACAAGATAAATCAGATCAAAAAGGAAAAAAAAAATTAGGAACAAAAAAAAAAGCAAGCAAACAATAACACAAAAGGCAAAAATACTATGTTGTGATTCACATTCAGTCCCCACAGTTCTCTTTCTGGATGTAGATGGCTCTCTCTCCCAAGTCTCTCTCCCAAGAATTGCCCTGAATCACCTCATTGTGGAAAAGATCCATGTCCATAATCTTTCAACATTCATTTTTTTTTAAATTAAAACTTTTTATTTGTATAACATATGTATGGGTAGTTCCCCAGCATTGATCTTTACAAAGCTTTCCATTACAAATTTTACCCCCAATCCCCTCCCCTCCCCTAGATGGCAGGAAGTCCACTACATGTTAATAATGTTGAAATACCTGACAAGTGTGCAAGAAAAATCCTATCTACAAGAAAAAAAAAAAAAAGAAAATCAGAGAAAGGAAACACAATGCAAGCAAGCCTCAATAGAGAGCATGAAAATGTTATGTTGTGGTCCATATTTCATATCCCTCTCTCTGGGTGTATATGGTCTTCTTCAGTGAACAATTGGAACTGGTTTGAGACAATTCTTTGTTGCAGAGAGCCATGTCCATCAGAATTGATCATCATGTAATATTGTTGTTGCTGTGTATGATGATCTCCTGGTTCTGCTCGTTTCACTCAGCATCAGTTCATGCAAGTCCCTCCAGGCCTCTCTGAAATCATCCTGCTGGTTGTTTCTTACAGAACAATAATATTCCATAACATTCATATACCATAATTTATTCAGCCACTCTCCAATTGATGGGCATCCATTCAGCTTCCAGTTTCTAGCCACTACAAAAAGGGCTGCCACAACAACATTCATTTTTGTAAGACATTGTGTTCTAAATTTTTCTCCCTCCCTTACTTCACTCCTTCTCAAGACAGCAAGCAATCTGATGTAAGTTATTTATTTAGACACATAATTGTTTTATTTATTTTTACTTCTTTAAAAAATTGTTTTTTTTTCTAGTTATACCTGTACATTAATTTTTAAAAATACACATTTCCTTATGAATCATGTTGGAAGAGAAAAATCAGAACAAAATGGAAAAAACACAAGAGAAAAAAAAAAGGAGAAAAAGAAAAAAAGTAAACATGGCATATGGTAATTTACATTCATTCTTCATAGTTCTCTCTCTAGATATAGATGGCAATTTATATCCAAAGTTTATTGGGACTGCCTTGGATCACTGAACTACTGAGAAGAAACAACTCTTTCATAGTTGGTCATTGCACAATCTTACTGTTACTGTGTACACTGTATTTCCGGTTCTACTTGTTTCGCTGAGCATCAATTTGTGTAAATCTTTTCAGACCTTTCTAAAATCAGCTTATTCATTATTTTTATAGAACACTAATATTCCTTTGTTTTCATATACTATAACTTTTTCAACCATTCCCCAACTGATGGGCATCTACTCATTTTCCAATTCTTTGCCACCACAAAAAGAGCTGCTCTGATACAGGTTAAATATGTGCAATTCTTTTAAACACATTTCCATATTTTCCATGTCGTGCAAGAAAATCAGACCAAAAGGGAACCTTGAGAAAGAAAAAAAAAAAAAGTGAAAATATTTTGCTTTGATTCATATTCAACCTCCATAATTCTCTCTCTGGATGCAAATGGTATTTTCACCCCAAGTCTATTGGAATTCTTGCCTAATTATTTTATAATAGCTTTTTATTTTTCAAAATACATGCAAAGATAATTTTCAACATTGTTCTACATTTTCCTCCCTCTCTTCCCCACCTCCCCTGGATAGCAAGCAATCCATTATAGGTTAAACATCTGCAATTCTAACAAACATTTTCATATTCATTATGTTTCACAAGAAAAACCAGTTGAAAAGAGGGAAAAACTACAATAAAGGAAAAAAAGAAACCACTACCACAACAAAGGTGAAAATAATCTGCTTTGATTCACCTTCAGTCTCCATAGTTCTTTTTTTGGATGCAGATGACATTTTCCATAACAAGTCTCCTGGAATTGCCTTGAATCATCTCATTGCTGAAAAGAGCCAAGTCTATCACAGTTGAGCATCATATACTCTTGTTGCTGTGTACAACGTTTTCTTGGTTTTACTCAATTTGCTCAGCATCAATTCACTTAAACCTTTCCATGCTTTTCTGAAATCAGTCTGCTCATTATTTCTTATAGAACAATATTTTATTACATTCATATACCATAACTAATTCAGCCATTACCCAACTGATGGACAATTTTCAGTTCATTGTCACTACAAAAAGGAATGCTACAAACATTTTGCACATATAAGTTCTTTTTCCTTTCTTAGGATCTCTTTGGGATACAGACTTAGTAGACACAGGGTTGAAAAAAAGGGTACTGCTTTATACCTATGTCTATATATATATATATATATATATATATATATATATATATATATATATAGAGAGAGAGAGAGAGAGAGAGAGAGAGAGTTTTATTTTCTTTTGGTTATACATGTACATTAATTTTTTATTACCACCATATTTTTATGAATCATGTTGGGAGATAAAAATCAGAACAAAATGGAAAAACCACAAGAGAAAAAAAAAGAAGCAGAAAAAAAATGAATATAGCATGTGTTGATTTACATTCAAGTCTCCCTTTCTGGCTGCAGATGGTGTTTTCTATCCAAAGTTTATGGGATTGCCTTGGATCACTGAATCACTGAGAAGAAACAAGTCTTTCATAGTTGACCATCGCACAATCTTGCTGTTACTGTGTATGTACAATGATTTCTGTTTCTATTTGTTTCACTCTTTGAGTAAATCTTTCCAGGTTTTTCTAAAACCAGCTTGTTAGTTATTTTTTATAGAACAATAATATTTCATTATTTTTATATATTATAACTTATTCAGTCATTCCTCAATTGAAAGGCATATACTCATTTTCCAATTCTTTGCCATCACAAAAAGTGCTGCTACAGACATTTTTGCACATATGGGTCCTTTTCCCTCCTTTATGATTTCCTTAGGATATAGATCCAGCGTAGCACTTGCTGGATCAAAGAGTAGGCATATATATTATAGTGCTTTGAGAATAGTTTCAAACTGTTTTCCAGAATAGTTGGATCAGTTCATTAACCAACAATGCATTAGTGTTCCAGTTTTCCCACATCCCCTCCTGCATCTTTTCGTGTCATATTAGCCAATCTGAGAGGTATGAGTTAGTATCTCAAAGTTGTTTTACATTTCTCTAATCAATAATGAAATATAGCATTTTTTCATATGACTATAGATTTGCCTTATATATTTTTTAAAACTTTATTTTCAAAACATATGCACAGATATTTTTTTCTTTCTTTTTTTTATTAAAGCTTTTTATTTGCAAAACATATGTATGGGTAATTTTTCAACATTGACCCTTGCAAAGATTTCTGTTACAAATTTCCCCCTCAGCCCCCACCCCTCCCCTAAATGGCAGGAAGTCTACTACATGTTAATTATATTAAAATACTTACAAATTGAATATGTATACATATTTTTAGTTATCTTGTGCACAGATAATTTTTCAACAATGACTCTTGCATAGCCTTCTGTTTCAGATTTTCCCCTCTGTCCCCTTCCTCCTCCCCTAGATGGTAAATAATCCAATATATGTTATACATGTTAAAATAGATGTTAAATACAATATGTGTAAATATTTATACAATTCTCTTGCTGCACAAGAAAAATCAGATCAAACAGGAAAGCAAATGAATAAGGACACAAAATGCAAGCAACAAAAAAGAGTGAGAATGTTATGTTGTGGTCCATATTCAGTTCCCACACTCTTCTCTCTGGGTATAGTTGGATCTCTTTGTTACAAGATCATTGGAATTGGCATCAGTCATCTCATTGTTGGAAATAGTCATATGATGATCAGAATTGATCATCATATAATATTGCTGTTGCTATGTACAATGATCTCCTAGTTCTGCTCATTTCTCTTAGTATCAGTCCATGTAAGTCTCTCCAGGCTGCTCTGAAATCATCCTGCTGGTTGTTTCTTATTGAAAAATAATATTCCATAACATTCATATACCATAATTTATTCAGCCATTCTCCAGTTGATGGGCATCCATTCAGTTTCCAGTTTCTAGCCACTACAAAAAGGGCTGCCACAAACATTCTTGCACATATGGGGCCCTTTCCTTCTTTGATGATTTCTTTGGGATATAAGCCCAATAGAAACACTGCTGGGTCAAAGGGTATGCACAGTTTAATAACTTTTTGAGCATAGCTCTAAATTGCTCTCCAGAATGGTTGGATCCGTTCACAGTTCCACCAACAATGTATTAGTGTCCCAGTTTTCCCACATCCCCTCCAACATTCATCGTTATCTTTTCCTGTCATTTTAGCCAATCTGACAGGTGTGTAGTGGTACCTCAGAGTTGTCCTAATTTGCATTTCTCTGATCAATAGTGATTTAGAGCACCTTTTCATATTACAAATTAGAAATTTCTAATTAGAAATGGTTTTAATTTATTTTGAAAATTGTCTGTTCACATCCTTTGACTACTTATCAATTGGAGAATGGCTTGATTTCTTATAAATTTGAGTCAATTCTCTTTATATTTTAGAAATGAGGCCTTTACAACAACAATATGATTTAACAATGACGATCAATTCTGATGGACATGGCTCTCTTCAACAATGAAATGTTTGAAACCACTACCAATTGTTCAGTGAAGAAAGCCATATGCACCCAGAGAGAGGGATGTGAAATGTGGACCACAACATAACATTTTCATACTCTCAACTGATGTTTGCTTACATTGTGTTTCCTTTATCTGATATTTCTTTCTTGTAGACATGATTTTTCTTGCACAACAATGATAAGTGTAGAAATATATATACATATATTTGATTTGTTAAGTATTTTATCATAATTAGCATATAGTGGATATCCTGCCATCTAGGGGAGGGGTGAGGAGTAGGGGGGGAAAATTTGTAACAGAAAGCTTTGTAAGGGTTAATGTTGAAGAATTACCCATTTACCCATACATATGTTTTGCAAATAAAAAAAAAAAGAAAAAAAAAGAAATGAGGCCTTTATCAGAACCCTTAAATATAAAAATGTTTCCCCAAGTTATTGCTTCCCTTTTGATCTTGTCTGTATTAGTTTTGTTTGTACAATAATCAAAATTACCTATTTGGTGTTCAATTATGAGTTTAATTCTTCGTTTGACAGAAATTTTTTCCTTCTTCACAGATCTGAGAGATAAACTGTCAGATGTTCTTCTAATTTGCTTATAATATCATTCTTTCTGTCTAATTCATGAACCCATTTTGACCTTATCTTGGTATGTGGTGTGAGTCAATGATTTGCCTTTTATTTTAAAGAAAAAATTGAGACCATTTGTTAAGAGCTTCCTTTTCTTCCCCCTTCATCTCATTTCCATTGGATTACTTCTGCTGCTGAGTTCTTCACCATAATCTCACAGAGTTATCCCTTACTCTACTCCTTACCAAAGCAAACCACTCTATTTGCATAAGATAATTCATTCTTCCCTGTCTCTTTCAACAGATTGCCCCTTTTGTCATATTCACTTTATCATTTATCTTTAATCTCTTCCTGTCTACTGGCTCCTTTCTTACTGCCTTCAAACATGTTTCTGTTCTTTCCATTCTCAAAAAAAAATCTCTTGATCATTCCTGTTATAATCCTATGTCTTTTGCCATTTGTGGATAGATTCCTTCTGAAGACCATTTACAACAGATTTCTCCACTTGCTCTTTGCATACTTTTTAGCCCCCTACAATGCAGCTTCTGATCTTATCATTCCATTGAAACTGTTCTTTCCAGAATTATCAGTGATCTCCTAAGTGCCAAATCCAATTACTTTTTTCCTCAATCCTCATTCTTTTCAACCTCTCTGCAGTTTTTAACACCACAGATCACTCTCTCCTTCTTGATATTCTCCTCTCTCCAAGTTTTTAGGACATCACTTTCTCCTGGTTCTCTTCCTACCTGACTACTTTTTCTCATTCTCTTTTGCTGGATCCTCATCCATATCATATCTACTCATTGTGGGCATCCCACAGGGTTCTGTTCTCGGCCTTCTCCCTCTTTAACTCTCATGGATTTAAATATCATTTTTATGCTAATGATTCTCACATAAGCCAAGCCAGTTCAACCTCTCTATTGACCTCCAGTCTTAAATCTCTAATTGCCTTTCAAATATCCCAAATTGGATATTCAGTAGGCATCTTACACGCAGCATATCCAAAACTAAATTTGTCATCTTTCTCCCTAACCTTTCCCCTAGGTTCAAAGTCTACGGATCATCCTTTACATCTCTCTCATATCTAACATTGTTACCCAGGCCTGTCAGTTTCACTTTTGTAACATTTCTCAAATATGGCCCTAGTGCCTAGTATGTAGTAGGGGCTTAATAAATGTTTACTGATTGATTGATCAGGAGATTTCTTACTTGCTTCAGGTTATTAGTCTCCTGTTTGTACTCTTTCATTGACCATATATATCAATATCAGGTACTTCTCTAGGAGCAAAAACTCAACTTCTCTTTTGGGTTCTTTCCTTCTTGTAGGAAAAGAGGGAGAAATAATTCTCAGAGAAGTTGCTTAAAGAGAAAACATCTTTCTCAGATTCTAAGGCAATGGAAAAGGGTAATATCTGAGAACTCAGGTTATCACATCAATCATTATCAGCTGGAAAAAAAATTATATCTGCCTTTAAGCAGTAAGTATGTGGGATAAGTCATTGTTACTGGGAAAAAAGAATGTGAGATTGTATCCTAGGAACAAGGGTGGAAGATTAAAGCTTATTTAGTATATATAGTACAGCTTTTATAATGTTAGTACTAAAAAAAAAAAAAAAACCTACAGGCTGGTTAGTCCAGTAAGCTTTGAGAGTAGATTAACAGAAATATTTGTAGGTAACCAAAAAAGAAAAATAGTTGAGAACAAAAAAGTTGAAGAGGGGGTTAGGAGCTGAATAGATTAGAGTATTAGCCACCTTGAATAAGAAAAAGTTTTAAAGCAAAATACTAAAGTGTAACGACCAGCGTTACAATTAAGCTTAAGGGTAGGATAAACTTTACCTCTAATAGGTCCTCGGACATCTCCGGCTCCCAGCCTCCACTGGGAGAAACTTCACAGTTCACCACAGGACACGGGGATATGATTATCTTACCTTATTATGTGTTACACCTACATAGTCTACAAAGCTGTACTAATAGTAATTCCATCTTTAAGCTAATAGTAATCCCAGTCTCTATGGAGGCAGTCTCCTTTTATCCCTTCTTTCTCTGCCCACGCCACAGCGAACCAATCATGTCCCACCCCGAAGGTCTCCAGTCTGAGCTGGCCTGCTCTGATAGGGTGCCGGCCCTCGAGCCATGTACAGCACCTGCAGATCTCGTGCAATATGCAAAACATCTTTCATGTGACTTAGGCTCTATGGTCCTCTGTCCCGTGGTGTTTTGCTGCATCAGCACTGCCATATCAGCTGTGTAATGCCACACCTGTGCTCAGCCTTTCAGGCCCCCAGATGGTCACGTGCGTTCCTGCTGGCTACAAGCCCTGGGCCTTACACTAAAGGGTATAAGTTAACTCAGGAATAAGAAAAACAAGAAATAACTTAAGTGAAAAACAAATATATCAATGTGTGTACCCTTTGATTTAGCAGCATTTCTACTGGGCTTATATCCCAAAAATCTCTCTTTTTTTTTTTTTTTTCCAAAGAGATCTTAAAGGAGGGAAAGGAACTCACAGGTGCAAAAAATGCTTGTGGCAGCCCTTTGTGTAGTGGCCAGAAACTGGAAACTGAGTGGATGACCATCAGTTGGAGAATGGCTGAATAAGTTATGATATATGAATGCTATGGAATATTATTGTTCTAAAAGAAATAATCAGCAGGATGATTTCAGAAAGAGTTGGACAGACTTACAGGAACTGGCGCATATATTTTTTTTTTAATTTATTCCTTTATTTGACAAAGCAATGGACTGTGATTTCAGTAGAACTTTTATATCAATTGGGTTTGATTAAATATTTCAGTTATGGACAAATAATACATTCTAAAATCATGAATAATAATAATCATGCATATGTTTTGAAAATAAAAGGCTTTAATTTTAAAAAAAGGAAATGAATCCATTTCTGATGTTATACCATTTGAAAATGGTAAAGACTTTGGTGGCGAGAATTTTCCTTTCTGGGTATTTTATAGATGTGGCTATAAACCTGCAGGAACAAGTTGCCAGGCCACATCTTCCCAAGAAGATAATATGAATATTGACCTGGAAACATTGCTATTCCAAGGGTTCTTGGGTTCAGTGTTTTGGGCTGTCTTCATCTAAGTAAGAAAGAATATAGTGGTCATATTGATGATGGTTTGATTTTCCTGGAACATGCTATCTCTTGCCTCTCCCTTAGAATGCCTTGCTGCTTCAGCTGAGCTGGCTTGCTTGCCATGTGAGTGGAAGTTGGCTGATATTTGATGACAAAGGAATGATCTTTGTCCACAAGAGCTAGATGGTGCAAGATGATAAGCAACACCACGGTCTGAGAGTAGGTGGGGTACAATCACTCCTAGTCTGTCTGTTGATAGCAGTTGGTCAGCAGATGTGGATGGTGGTGGTAAAAATGAGTTCATTCTTTACAATGATTTCTCCCCTCAACAGGCTGTGGGAGCAAGGTTTAAAGCAGATTTGTTGTTTTGGGATGGGGATTGTTATTTCCAGAGACTCCTGGGCTATCTCCATTTAGGGTCTAAAGGAGAAATAATAACCAAAAATGGGGGGGGGGGAAGAATGTTGACTTGAATGGTGGTACATACTCTCTCCCACGCCCCCCTTAGGGTACCCAGGTGAATCTACCCAACAACCAAGACTCTGTGCCTTTCAAGAAAATGAACTATTTGTCCACTGACTATGGCACACATGGAAGTAAGCTGAGTCATACATAGCACAGTCCCTCCCTTCAGAGAACAGATTGGTCTGTTTCTTCTGGGTTACAATCTTTCTAATATACCCACTACATGTTTCCCCTACAGATGTATAAACATGTTTCCCCTCCCTCATCATACATCCCATGTTCAAAAATGGCAGAAAAACGTCTCCTATGGGATGTGTTGTTTAATATTCAGTTAGCCTATTAAGTAGGCCAGTAGTGATTTGATCAAGTCAGGTCACTGATTTGGGCTGGATCAGCTATTATCTTAAGTTTCTGTTGGTGTTCCTGGTTATCTTTGCTTTTGTGCAGGATAGCCATGGCAAAGTAACAAATTCTCACATCCAGCAAACCCACATATATATACACACACACACACACACACACACACACACACACACACACACACACACA